>CM049397.1:17229697-17314697 GCA_026929865.2 Hyperoplus lanceolatus | reverse complement strand
TCATTGCTGTATGCAGCAGCACAATCAATGTGTCTGTAACCACAGTCTAAAGCTGCCAGCACCGCCTGCTTCACCTGAGAAAACACGGACACAGGCACAATCCAAACATATATTTTCCATACTTTAACAATTGCCAGAAATGTGTCTGGTCTCAACAAAACATTTTCTTTTGATTGGAGTATATAGCTCTACCTGTCCATGAGTGCTTTTCCATGTGCCGAGGCCAACTATGGGCATCCTCTGCCCCGTGGAGAGAGTCATGAAGGCGCTCATGTTTAAACTCTGAGGACCTGAGAGAGGAAAACCACGGACAGTGAAGTGTGTAGACTCCTATGGAACCAGAGCCAGTCATCATGACTAAGTCCTGATACCTTGTTAATAATTCACACTCACATCTGAATTCATTAACTTCTGCACTAGAGGGTCTGTGAATGAATATACATTCTTTCCTTTTATTTGGATCCCCCTTCTGAGCTTAAAAGCACATTTCAGTGGAAATATAAACCCTCTGTGAACCCAGCCTTGTTGCCAGAAATAGCTGATACAGGTATATGGTATTTGTCACAGTTTTGTGCACACAAAGGCACATCTAAGAGCCTTCCCATGGTTCACTAATTGTCTGCTACATCCTAACCATGTGACACGCATACACACACACACACACACACACACACACACACACACACACACACACACACACACACACACACACACACACACACACACACACACACACACACACACACACACACACACACACACACCTCAGCTCATCAACTGCTGCAGTTGTTTCACATGATCAGTCTCTAAACACAGACCACCTGACCCACCTGTTGACCAGTGCTTAAAAGTGGTACAGAGACTAAACATGGTGTGAGTTAAAATCTCTATATTTTTCCTACCTGGTATCGCTCTGGTTGAGGGTCCTGTGATCTGCAGAGGGGCAGCTGTCCATCTGAATTTCAACAGGCCGGTCAAAGTCTGCCTTTGTTTGTTTATCTGTAACCCAAACTGATGGATAATGTCCAAACTCCACTCTACTCACCAAAACAGCACACGGTTAAACATTAATAGCCAATGATTGATTACACAGGATTCCAAAAATTACTTCTTCTCTAATTTTACAGTTTTTTTAGGACTGATAGCAGATCAGCTATTTTTTCTACATGTGCATTAGTATCACAGTTTTGAGTCTTGCCATGAGAAACTTTGAAATTCTTACCCCTTCATACATGATCATCACAGTATCCAGGTTTCTATTGATTTGCATGCAGCTATGTCTTCACTCTTCAATATCATTTCTGCACCAACAGCGAATAAGCAGGGGTGGAAGAAGTACTGAGATACTGTCATAGTCCTAATATAACAATGTAATAATACTCAATTGCAAGCAAAAGTCCTGAAAAAGTTCATAATTATTATCGGATTGCAAATAAGGTGGCCCCTGTGACAGCTAACATTAGAAATGACTTTATTGGATTGAATACTGATGCATCCGTGTGTAAGTAACATTTTACTGTGAAAGCTTGTAGAGATGGAGCCAATGGAGCCAGTGTAAATGACTGATTTTTATAGTTCGGTCATATGTTTCCCTCCTACAGATCACAAGATAAATCTTAAGGGATGATGAGATGAATGATGAGAAAATATGAGTATTGCTTAAGTATGTATTCATTTTTGGACTGTTCTCAAATGAAATATTGGTCCAACCAATTATACAAATTAAACCATGTTAGAGGTCTAAAGGACAGTTCCATCTCTCCTTAGTGGAGCTATTAACTGTATTTTCTTTGTTATACTGAATTATTTTAAAAGAGTATTTTATGTATCTTGTATGTAAAAAGTAAATTTAGCGGTCTGATAAATGTAATTGGAGAAGAGAAAATAAGTACTCAAAAACACAAAAATACAGTACATTCAGTAATGCAAAATCCATTTCTAAGGGCACGCTAGAGGGCACTAGATCATGATTTTTGGGACCCTTGAGTCCACCAGTGAGTTAACAATACATACAACAAAATTAAGCTAGGTAGACCATCCTTCTTGAACAAGAAACTCACATGACACAAATAGTTCACACATTTGGTTTATTTGTTGCTATTTTTAGAAAAGATCACAAATATTGTCAAATGCACATGAGCAGTGACAGTCTTTCAGCAGCAGCAGCAGCAGGCGTGCATTCTTAGCCACAGTCCAGCGTCTCCGGAGGCTCTGAGAGACGCTCACACACTCAGACAAGTCAAGTCAAGCCTCTCCCATAATCTCATACTTTCAGTCAGTCTATTTTATGATATAAAAGTGCTTTTATCAACAAGTTGCATTCAGACATTTTCCCTCACACATGATATCTACAGTATAACCTTCTAGGGCTGTCTGCATAAACCATACTCACACATACATCATATCATTGTTGTCAACTAAAGAAGGATGAGCCCCATGCAGCTGAGACAGCTGCTGCCAATTTACAATTGTGTGTTGTTGTACTTAGTTGTCAAGTTTTCTACTCGTTACGGAGGACAGAAGGAATTATCAAATCACAAACTGGGGACTCCATGAAACCAAAGAGTTAACATCGGGGGTCTACTTTTGGCATTGTTTACAGTAGCACCAAGACATTGCCTTCAAATGGCACAAGAGAGAGCAGAATATACATATGAAAGCTGGGGTTCCCAGAGAAATCTCCACTATTTACTATAGACTTCTGCTAACCTAATGCTTACATTCCTCTGTGGAATCCAACCTGCATCTGTACGGCACCATACAGATATGATCTGGCAAACATGCACCAGTTTTCTATCAAATACCTTCCTAAAAATGTCCTTGCTCACATACAGTACAATACGGTGATCAAATTTACATTGTTTGCTTACTGTTTTTACAAGATCACCCGCCTCCAATGGTAATGTCTAACACATCATAGGGCATTGTCTGCTGTGCACTTAACATGGCTTTTTGTATATATCATAGTGTGACCTGTGTGTGTTTGTGTGTGTGTGTGTGTGTGTGTGTTCACATTTGTGATATGACACCGGGCTAAGGCACCTAAATGTCCCTCAGATGGCCAGGCTATGAAGTTCAAAGCAGCCACACAGCTCAGAAGGGAAAGCACCCTATTATGTGCAGATTGTATTACCCAAGCTTACACTGCTGTTACGGTATGTGATTGTCATTCATTTTCTAATGCAGCTGAGATATGCTATCATTATTTGGAGTATAGCATATTACTTTAATTGTGCTGTGGAATTGCACGCATCAGAATACAGTTGATTTTAGGGAAGACAGATCTAACTAAACAGTAAATGTCCTACAGAATTCAAGCACAATGCTTTATCAGATTGACAGCATGGGAACAGCAGGGGGCAGTGAAGGGGGTGAGGGGGCTATGTTAAAACCCGGGTTTGCACTGAACACACTAAAGCTGCTGGTACACTCAAGGTAAAAATAAATAATACTATTTCAAACTTCCTTTGGAAAATGAAATAAAAATGTTTCTTTTAAAAAAGATCTCGCGCTTCATCCTATCATTAAAAAAGACGAGGATCAGAGAGTTGGACAGCTTATAAAACCACTGATGATAAATCCGTAAAAAACAGAGTTAAGAAAAGACGATCTGGTAAAAGCCACGATTGTGCTGAATCCATCGTCAGCACTGCTCCGCTGCCCTGCGAGAGACAAATCAAACACAAATAATTACATCCTGATACTGCCATGTCATCTTGGTATCCTTCCTTCATCCTCCCACTGTGAAGTCCCCTACAAACAACAGCGTCTGTTTAACGCTGCATGCATTAACATGGGACATGGGGACTGGATGTGGGGACGGGAACTACAAGGAGATTCAAAATATGAGAGATGAAGGAGTATTTAGGGTTGTTGTTTTGTTCTGAGTTTGGGCCATTGAGTCTGGAGTGTGTTGTGGTGGACGGGTTTAAAAAGGTGTGTCTTCCTTACGACTGGGGAAGGTGTTGTCTGATAATCTCTCTGGACTGAGGGGGAATCCTGTCTGGAAAACGCACAGAGAACTCCACGATGAGGTCGCCGCGCTGTGATGGGTTCTTGGGGAAAGGCAGGCCTTCCCCTCTGAGTCGCTTCACCGTCCCTGGCTTGATGATGTCATGACATGGAAGCGAGATGACGCGGTTTTCCAGCGTGGGAATGCTAACTGTGAAGCCACACAACGCCTGGAGAAAGAAAGAGAGCAGAGGAGATCGAGAGGGTTAACAACCTTAGTAGGAATGAAATGCCAAAGCCATGAATATCTCAATGACGTAATCTTTCCATGAAGTAAAAAAATATTTATCTTCCCTCAGTAAGTCATCCCGCAAACTCAAACGTCCATGTGTTTACTGTGTATGTTCATCATGTGAGTGTGTGTGTGTGTGTTTGTGTGTGTGTGTGTGTGTGTGTCAATGAGAGAAAGTGAAAGAGAAAGTGAAAGAAAGCTTTTGTGAAAAATTGTTTTAGTATTAACTAAAGTTCTGTTAGGTCTACAGAGCAGCACATTGTAACGGGATCGCAAGGAAAACATGACTTGGCAGCAGTGGGAAAGTGTTCTGGTCTTTGTGTCTGTGTGTGTGCCAAGGAGGAAGGGGTGTGTGTGTCAGTATTGGAGGGGCTACACATTGCACAGGCGACTAATTTTAGCAACAGTCTCATAGCCGAGGCTAATGAAGTGAGGCAGGAATCGGCTGAGCTCGTAAATAGTTGGAGGGCTCGTCAGATGGGCTGGCAGGACCAGGGGAGAGAACACACACACATACACAAACCCTCACACACACTGAGCCTCACCTCCTTATCACAATGCCTGATGAATCCAGTCAGAGTGGAGAGAGCGCTAAACTAAACATGGAGAGCTGCGGTTATCAGGACTTCACAGGCTTTCCAGTGAGCATCACTCACCAAAATAAAAGCCTATTTAAATCCAGAACTGTGAATGAACATCCTGATGTACTATATATAAAAAATATTTCTTATATAATGCATTTCTAAGCAACTGTTACAAAATGGTTTACTATACAAAGTAAGGTCAGTGAATTAATATAAAAAGGTGTGGATAAAATAGGTTGGAGAGCCAAACAACCTATAATTCACAAGGATTGAAAAGGTTTAGAAAAGTAAGAAAGAAAAAATTAAGAAAACTTGGAGATTTTTTGAAAATGAGCTAGGGATAGAAGAAGACATGAAGGTGAAATTGAAGTATCGGTAGGTATTTTTAAATTGATGATAGCGGATCGTCTTGGTCATTTTCACTTGACCCTGAACTTGTGGTTGTGATGTCCCTGGTTTTGACTCTGGCAAATAAGCTTTGTTTCATGTTTATCCCCCTTTTTACCCCCCTCATTTTTGGTTAGTTAATTGTTGTTTTAAAAGAAAAACGTATCCCAAAAATACTTTAAAAAAATGTGTGATATACTGTACCTAACTTGACTTTAGTTAGTACAGGTATTTGGTAATTAACCAAACAATGAAGACAAATTAAAACTATTTAAAATTTGAAATGATGATTCAGCTAAACTCAGTGGATCAGTGAGGATGTACATGCAATACATGAAAAAGTTATTGAGACATATCACTAAAAAAAATAAAAATTACAAATGTGAAAGTAAAGTTGTCACTAGAAGAAAAGGGGACCATTAAAGTACGGAAAACACGAAAGTTAACCTATTTTTATGTCAATCCCCATACTGTAAGATAGTGGTGCTGCTAAAGGAAAAGTCAGGGGATACAGTATTGGGATGACTAATTAGGATTTGTCTTTTATACCACAAGAAACAAAATGCCATGGAAGTCCATCAATTAGTTGTTGAGATTTCAGCCTGGACCAAAATAGTGGACCAATTGGCCATCCCACTTTATTTAAAAACAAAAACAAATGTAAACTTAACAGACAAATGTAACTTTTAAATGCAGGGGGTAATTGGGCATTTTATGTAACACCACTGTGTCCTTGCACTAAGTTTGTGTTTATTTCTGTCTCCGGTGGCTCTCTTCACTTGTGTGTTTCTATTTTAGATTTTCTTCACCTTTTGCATTGTTGAAAGGAGCCAGGGACTTAAGAATTTCATTGCCAATGACTGCCGCTGTAATTTTTGTGCATATGACAAATAAACCACCTTGAATCTTGAAGACCAAGAGTTAGTCAGCGAATGATGGGATGACTTTAAAAAAAAAGGCTGATTGATTAAGGAATTCATGCTTAGAGAACCCATGCTGAGCGATGTCTCGGATATATCCATTAGACCAAATGCTCTTCAAAGCAACCTTTAGCAGTTCCAGTTTTCCCTCTCCATTTTTTCCAAAACATACCAACTCTTAACGCCAATCATCTCAAAGCAATCGGCCCCTCATGATGTAACAGTGATTTTGCCTGCTTTGGCACGTACTTAACCTCTAACACCCGGTCCATGTCGTTACGTGACCAATGTTTCATTAACACTGCTGGAGGATTTTCTTGTCTCGTCTGGTGTGTTTTTTTTAACAAACAGTGAATGACAGTTGACAGTTCAGTCAAGCCGAGCAGCTGCATCAGAAGGACGGGGCAGAGTTTTCCAGCCATGACATCAGCCTCCTTTTACCAACCATACATTAGGAGGTGATTTGGCTTGGATGACTGTGATGGAGACTAGAGCTCATCCATTCAGAAACAGAAAGTCTTACAAGCAGCGACAGGTTGCCATGACACTCGACGACACAAACTGCTTGTTGATCTGAGGGCCCACTGATTGCATAAGCCTCAGCTCAGACAACATTGCCCTACAGACACAAACAGTTTGATTAAGATATATATATTTAGATATACTTATGATTCCCAAGAGCCATTTCGGAACATTAACCATCATTGTTAAATGCTAAAACCTACACTTATGATCAGTTTACCTATGATCTTTTTGGTGAAATGATCAGTTAATAGTGTCCTCACAAACCAGAGTGTCCTCATAAGACTGTGTACCTTCAATTCAGTCCAGACTCCAGATCCTTTACACACGCTGGTCCTGAATATTGGTTGCAATTGATGTATTGAAATAACAGGACCGGACCGCAGGTCACTTGCCTTTAGAGCCCAACAGCTACAGTTAGCACCTATGTGTGTTTGGACATGGGCTTTGCTGCTGAGCTGAGAGCAGTGGTGACATGATCTAGAACGGCACTGCCTCAGATGATAACAGCATACTGCAGAGAAGGAGCCAGCCTATAAGGCCCACCTATAGGTAAATGTTTTAGGGAAATCAACAGGTCAAATTCGTACTAAACTCTCTTAACTTCTTCTGACTGCTGTCACAGTGAAGACACTGCAGGGCTGGAAGTGTCTCCCAGGAGTTTATAGCATGGTCCGACAAGCTTGGCAGCACTTAATGCAGCTGCTCATCAGGGCATGCTTCAGGCACTAACAAAAAGTGAGCAACTAAATGGCAGGTGAATTATACAACAGTCGAAATATGACAAGTAAATTTATTTGCATAAGAAATATATTTCCAATATTAGTCATCTATGCCTTTTTTAACCTACTGAATGAGTAACTGCAGTACATTTGCTAATGGAAACAATCATCTTGGGGTCTAGTTTATATAATGTACTGGTTCATTGCATACCATTCATTATATTATAAGCAGGCTGTCTGGTGTGCACTAAGTAGCCGGCGCTGTGTTTTCACTGCAACAGCACATCTTCAGGGAAGCAGAGCAGAGTGGAGAGGTGGAAGAAGAGCTCTTATTTGCTTTGGATTCTGAATCAGCTGACCCACTTCCTAATATTCCCCGGATACCCTCCCCACCACCCCCATCCACTTGTCTCCCCCATCCCGTCTTTGGCTCCATCCGACTCAAGTCTCTTAACTGAATGCTAGAATAACACAGGACTAAGCTGTGGGAGTTCTGCAGTGCAAAACTTAATCATTGTGCTGGCTTGATCAAGTACCATCTCCTGCCTAATGCGACTAAATAAACTATAATGTGCTCTCATTTACTAGGCTGTGTACACAGTGGCACTGTGTGCAGGTACCTTTGCTTTCCAGTGAATTACTTCTGTAGGGATTTGTGAGCGTCTGTGCTAATTTTAGAGGCAAAGCTGTTAAAAACTGGCTTGATTGTAGCGCAAACAACTACCCTGACATCTGTAACTCTTTGAGAACACCTGCCATTGGACCGGCCGTGTGGAGTGCTGGCCAGTGAGTGGCAGTGCTATTAGAAACATTAAAGCTTTTTGTAATTCACAGATAGAGCAGAGCTGTGCCGGACCCGTTGCCCTCGTAGAAGGAGCGGCTCATTAAATGTCCTGCCAGTCACAGTAATAGCGCCCTGGATTGTCACCACTGTCACAGTACAATCCATCTTTAACTGTGAGTGTGCTTGCGTATACGCTTGAAGAGGCAAGAGTGTGCCCGCTTGCAAGCCTGTGTATGGCTTTATGTGTGCGTGCTTGCATACGTGTTTATGTATATCTATTCATACAGCTGTGCAGAACAAATGAGGACGATGGCTCTATGCCGGTCACACAAGGACATCACATTCCTGCTGCTTCTCTCACACTGCAGTGACAGAGACTCTGCTTTTCACTGATCCTGCCCTCCAGCAGCACACACATATACAGTCACTCCTGATATTAACATAATATGATTTATATGACCACCCATCCAGGACATAATCTTTCCCTCAAATTACATTCACACCTCTCCACGTCATCCACTGTTTGCCTAGGATGAGTGAGAAGAATGATATGGGCTGAAGGTTTGAAGCTCCATGAATGTATAACATTTCTGTGTGGCTTGCTCCACTGGGAAACAAACTCACAAGTTCAGCAGCATTATCCATTCATCTACGGTACATGCAGAAACATGGCACAGAGGCAGGACTGAAGAACAGCAGCAAAAGAGATTAGAAAGAACTTAAATGAAAAGGGGAAAGACGCACCTCTTTTAGACTGATCTTGCAGTTGTGAATAAGATTGGAACCGTCTCTCTTGAAGTGGACGTGGCCCTTGTCTTTGAGCACAAAGGCTATGTCGGCGGGAATGTTCTCGGGGGTCTCGTCCCCCTCCTTTGGGAAGGTGATCTTGGTTCCCTCCTTCCAGCCCTTCTTGATGACAATGTTGAGGATCTTGTCCTCTGTCCTCATGCTCCTGCCGTCCGGGTTCAGCCTGCGGCGGGTGATCTTCATGCGCTTGGTGCAGCCGTGGAAGATCTCCTCCAGTGAGACCTTCAGCTCGTGGACCACCGGAGGGTCCTGGAGCTTGCGTCCGGCCCCCAGCCGCTCGGACGGCGCCGCCCCCCTCCTCCTGCGGCCCTCCCCTGGGAAGCCGTTGTTGATCCCCCCCGGGAAGCCAAACTGTCTCCCGAACTGAGCGAAGGGGTCGTCCTCATCCACGTCCATGTCCTGCTGCTGCTGCTGCTGCATCTCCGCGTCGTGCTCGTTGTGGAAGGAGAAGCCGTTGGTTCGGCTGTGGCTGCGGTTGGAGCCAAAGAACATGTCGAAGGGGTTGGAGCCGCCGAAGAAGGAGGCAAAGGTGGCATGGGGGTCTCCGTGGAAGGTGTAGTGATGTGTTGTGCTGCCAGGAGCACCTGAAGAACTGCTTCCGCCTGTCTTTAATCCTTGGAGACAAGAGAGAGAGAGACACAAGGAAGTGAGGCCTTTCCTGTACATACACACTACAAACACCCACCAGCTTGAAAACACACCCACACACATTGATACAGACTCAGATGCCAGAAACAGGACCCTGTTCAGAAAACAATGTGTGTGCAGCAGAGAGAAGAATGAAGCCTACGTGGGCGTGTAGAAATCCCACAGCATCTCTGATCTTTCAACAGAGCTGCTGGTGGAGGAACTCATAAAATACCAGGTCACTTCGTCCAACACACTTGCACATACACACACTGGCATGCACGTATGTTTCAACAGAGACACATGCACAACACACCCACAACTGAAAAACTACAGCAGTCGCATGCTATTCATATCTCAACTACGAAATGATCTTAGGCCATCTGTCTGTCAGCTAACACACGCACAAAAAAACACAGACACACAACTATACATACTACTACACAAGCATCTAAGGTTGACTATAAGGGTGTTCACTAAAGGTAGCAATAGACAGTCACACACTAACATGAACGAGACACAGTTTTATTACTTCAGTGGCTTAAGCCCGCCATTGCGATATGAGATGCCCAGTCTGTTTCTGAGCTAACAAACAGTTAACACATCATATGACCTCTTTAATAAGGCTTCACTGACAGAGCATGCACTCTCTGATGGTTTCACTCAATGGTTCCACACAGACACAGACAGACAGATAGACAGACAGGATCAACAAACCCCCTCTCCTCCTCACCTTCCTCTCCCAGTTGATCATAGACGACTCTCTTCTTGGGGTCGCTGAGCACCTCGTAGGCCTCTGCGATCTCCTTGAACTTCTCCTCTGCGTTGGCATCCTTGTTCTTGTCAGGGTGGAAGCGCAGCGCCATGCGCCGGTAGGCCTTCTTGATCTCATCCTCATTGGAGCCCTTGGGGATGCCCAGGGTCTTGTAGTAGTCCTTCCCCATGGCTGCACACAGTACATACACACTCTCTGGATTGGGACACCCCTCCCTCTTAAGCTCAGTCCGTGGTCGGTCACTGGTGAGATACAGGGCTATTAGAATCTTGTAATACTTTGACTGGAGCAACAGACTAAATGTGTCCTGGCAGAGGTGCAGTGTGCAATGAAATCAACTGCATGCTCCTTCAGGGCTATAGTGAGAAGTCTGATTCGTGGTAGATGGAAATGGGAAAACAGTGTCAGCTTTTACTAACTGTTGCTATGGGGATGTGTGGTTGTTGTGCTGTGCTGATGTAGCACAGCAAAGCAGAGGGATCCCCTTCATGTGCTTTACCAAAGGGGCTTCTCCCTGTCATTCACAAAACATCTAGGACAATTTGTTTCAAACGCACAATTGATTGTGTGCTGTACAAATAGATTAGACTTGACAATTGGCTGATGATCTGCCCCCCCCCCCCCAGATCTGATGTGTTAAATCAACTGGGCTGGGGCGCACAGACAGCAGAAACCCCCTCACTCACTGAGACACTGCGGAGCCCCTGAACAGGACATAGGCTACTGTTTAAATGAGAGATCACCAGTCGACTAAATAAACACCCTGCTTTCATAACATTCTGATATGCTGTATAGGCTATTCTGCTAGACAAAGAGATGTCTGTTGGATGTTACAGCATGGAGCGCAACATAAAACCAATGATTAAAGGCTACACCACCAAAGGATAATATACACCACCATTTGGTTATACCGACTGATGAACCAGAGAAATGTTCCTTATCTGTCTATAAACAGTAGCCTATAGGCATAATTAATACAAATATATTGGCAGAAAACCATGCTTAAACGCGACTTGAAAGAGGAAGATACGGAAAATAAATGAATAAATGGAAAACATCATCCTACCAGAATGCTCGGAAATGTAAGAGGAGTATCAAATCATAATGGTCCGGTGTGTCCCTCTTCCCTCTCTCTTTCCTTCCCTCAGCCCTCGTTATCTGACTGTTGCCGCCCCGGCACTGCTGCTGGGTCCTTATAAATTGACGTCAGGACGCCGGCTGGAGGATCACAGGCTCTGAAATAACCGGTGACCAAACACTGATGCATCTGACGTTGCGCTGCAAAACCTTGGACGACTGCCAGCCAGCGATCAAGCCTGTGAATCCATCATTAAGCCTAACTCTAGCTATTATTGATCGCGCGCATGGAGGAAATCACCGCTGGGGGGTTTGGAGATAGAACAATTCATTCTAGGCTTTATAAAAAAATAAAAAAAAGTTCAGCCATGTGATCGTGATAAATGTCCGTTATTTAAAAATCATACTCGATTGATAGGAGGCGGTGATGGGATATTTCAAACAACTCTAGGCTATTCCCCAAAGTCTACAGCATACCCCATCCATGCACCCATGATCACGATCTATAGTGTCAAATCTCCACCAATTGTAAGGCACTGTCGCTTAAAAATGCATCAAAAATATGTGTTTCCTTACCGAGCCAACCTTGAATCCGATCCTGCTCTCTCTCGTCGGGGTGTAAAAATCTGATCGCAGTCTTGGAGAGTTAAACCCAGCCCTCCTCAGCCAGCTGCAGGACTCTTTGTTCAAGGTCTGCGTCTGCAAACACACTCAGCTGGTGAAGTTTGACTACAATCTTTGCTCCAGCAGGATTCACCAATCTAAGCAGAGCAGCTCAGGGACTGTGCTTCACCGTGCAGGGAAACAGAGTCATATTTGGAGAGAGAGAGAGGGAGTTCCGATTGCTGACAGAAGAACAATTAGAAACTGTGTGTGTGTTTATGTGTGCGTAGCCTACTTGTGTGCGCGCGTGATCGTGTAGTCGTGCCTTGGTTGAGTTGGTATAAACACCGTTGAGTCATGTGTGATGACTCCATACACACACGCATTTCGATCTTCTTCTACCTTTGAAAGACTGAGAATTTATTCAGTGTTAAA
The DNA here is from genome assembly GCA_026929865.2 of Hyperoplus lanceolatus. Taxonomy (NCBI): domain Eukaryota; kingdom Metazoa; phylum Chordata; class Actinopteri; order Uranoscopiformes; family Ammodytidae; genus Hyperoplus; species Hyperoplus lanceolatus. Next base: position 17,302,211 of record CM049397.1, on the reverse strand, counting down.
TTCTACTTTCTCAACACTAAACCCTTAAATGAACCCCCAGCCTAACCATAAACATTCCCCCGAGAAAGACCCCTGAGACCCTCAACTCTGACCGTTTTTTTTCTGTCTCTGGACCTCACTGACAGACACAACTTCTTGTTTGAAACGTCCTGTTAGACCCCGATATGAACCTTTTTTCTAAATGTTAATCTCAAGGTTAAACAATCCCCCCCCAGAACGCCAGCTTAAACTAGAGGATCCCTGTGGTAAAAATATCAGCTTGCCTCTGCTTGTCCCCATCCTCTTTGCAGTGGTACAATGAAGGCCTTAAACCTAAATTGAACCCTCCTTAAGGCCACACGATTTGGCAGTAAAGCAGGATTCACCAGAGCCCTTATAATGTGATCAAATACTGTCTCTCAGTGTATATTCACATATTTATCCTACCTTACTCTGTTCCTAATTGGCCCTTAATACAACACCTCATACTATCTACTCCTTTAACAGTGACCCCAAGAATCATCATCAGTCCCACAATTCAGATAGGTTGGAGGTTTTTTGTCCGTCCTTTACTTTGGTGTAGATTTGGTTCTTTACAGACTGAGCAAACATAACAAACTGAGCACACGTTAAGTTATATCCTGGAGGCATATAGCATTGTTCCCTGACTTCACCACTGTTCTGAGCAGATCAACAAGCAGCCTACCCAGCTTTCTAAAGAATCGCATATAACAGCACCAGTGGTGGGCTGAGTCATTCGTGATGACTTTCAAAGTTAAGTGCACAGAAAGGTACACTCAACAACATCAGGGCAAGAGAGAGAGAGAGAGAGAGAGAGAGAGAGAGAGGAATAGAAATGAAGACTCATTTAATCATGAGTCACCATCACTCCCCACTGGACTGGCGAGGAGGTGCAAGAAAAGTGGGTGATTTCCATGGAGGAGTTTGTCTGACACAAATATTCTCTTGCTCTCACACATACACACACTAAACATTCAAAACAATTCAAGGCCCCAGAGACATCGCTGTGTTGCATAGCTGTAGATCAGAATGCAAAGAGAGACATTCCTGTGTATCCAGCTGAGTGTGTGTATCTGTGTGTGTGTGTTTTGGCAGCAGGGAGGGACTTCGAACCAGTGCAGCTGTCTCAGAAGAGCAACTGGTCAGTAGTGGGCTGTCACCCACCCAGGACCCTCTGCTCAAACCTCTGTGACTGACACTGGAACATGTTGACATCAACTGCAATGCACTGTGGGACACATCCAGTTAAAACGGGGGTCTGAAATCTGTCTGCATCAAGTATACTTATACATTTTATTACGATTACAATAAACTTCCCCTATTCATTACTGACAGAAGCTCTTGCATAACTAGTGAAGATGTCTTCTAATTCCTGCAACTGCACACTGTGTTTGTTTTATGTCTGCATCCCAGTTGCCAATCAATGATTGCAAGAGGGGAGCTGATCCACGTGTTTCTCCAATTGCTGAGTGTGTGCACTGAAACAGTCTAGGAACAACTATTCCAAAACCCAATGCCCGGTTTCCATGGTGACACAGGAATGTGCCAGACAGCGATGTGTCTGCCAGGAATTCTCTCAATTCTAGCTATGGGTCCTCTGAGCATGTGTATCTGTGTATATGTGTGTAGAAGAGATATTTAATGAGGCTGCAGTTCAGAGCAGCGTATACTCCACCACCTGAGCTGAGAGACAGGAGAACAGAAGGTGGATCAGACGGCGGCAGACAGACAGCAGACGGCCTTGGTTCACAGAACACACACTGACTGAAGGCCGTTCTCTGGTGCCAAGGAGAGGCAGCAATAAGCGCTATCTCCCACCTCCAAGGAGAGGCAGCAATAAGCGCTAACTCCCACCTCCTCTGTCCCGGCCGCAGAACATCCCATCTTCTGCCCTTCTTGCTGTTACCATAGAGATCATCATTACCTGAAGAGAGGTTATATATCTCCCAGACAGACAGGTGGTGGTGGTGTCAAATGGGGATGCTGGATGTACGTGTGCATTGTGCCCACAAGCTTAATTTGTAAACATCCCACACTCCCTCCCTCCCTGAACAGACTTTTGGAGACATGTATCGTAGCTTCGTACATATGCAGGGAACAGGATGCAGATGAAATGACACACTTGTCATAGCAGGCCTTTTTAGACAAGGGAGCTTTAATTTCAGTTTGACCATCTTGTAATCTGTATTGGTGGCTCTGGTTGTTGTTTTTACTCTCTCTCTCACTGCCTCTTTATAGCTTAATTCATAAAGCATTCTTCTACTGCAGTGTACTTATGTATCCCTCCATGTGAACAGTCCAGGGAGCACGGAACAGTTTTCCTGCTCTCTGTTGCTCCATGTGCTACATATGGTCCCTGATCACAGAGTTCAATTGTTATATACCAGCTATGAGACATTCGCTTCCCTCTATTGAACAAACCCCTGTCTCATTTGTGCAGCAAAGCTCCGTAGCTCCCTCCTCCAGCAGCGCAACAGTCCCATTCCTGATCACTGACTCATAAAAGAAAAGAAAAAAACTTTTGACATTAACGGTCACCAGAGGCAACAAGGCGAGCTTCGGGCTGCAGAAGTTGTTATTGAGATTATTAAGTTGAACTGGCGGGGTTTATTACAAAAGTGGATGTTCAGTGCAGAATGGATGTCTGACTAAAATCTGGCATTATCTTCAATTCACCAACACGTGCCACCATTTGTGTGAATAAGTCTAGTTACATGCTTGCTCCAACATGACATACCTGCTGTTTTAGTAATACCAACAGTGTCAGTGACTTGTTTCACAGCGCTCACCCTACTTTAAAAGGAAGACAAGCAGTGTGGAGCAATGTAAGTGGTACTTCTAGAGTGCGTGCTCTTTCAGACTGCCGTTCTTGTACCTTAGGGAGACAGATGAAACAACCAGGGTAACATGGTCAAGATTTAAGTAGATGAGCAAATTAAAATAACATCTCTTTGGCAGAAACAAGGAAAGCACTTCTGGCTGGACATACAATATAGTACTGGCATATGTTCTGTCACCAAGCATGATCACTTCATAAAAGGCAGTCACTGTTGCCATCTGTAACACAGCTAGAATTGAGAGATTTTACAAAGTAGCTTGTAGCTTGAAGATAAAAAACAAAAGACGACATGAGCTTTGCTGGCATGTTCCCAGCCCCATTTTAAGAAGGTACTTCCAAACATGTAAACCCAATATATCTGTCCTTCCACTTCCTCCAAATTATCCATGAAGCCTTCACCTTCTGTTTTCTGTTAGACTTGACATACAGGTGTGAAATGGAACCCTAAAGCCCAGCGTTGACTTCTGAGTCATAAATTCTGATTCAATAAATATGTGCAACCTCTTCTCAAATCAAGAGTAGAACAGATATGTTGAAAAGCAACAGGCAGATTATATAAAAAGCAACAAGGCATAAACATGAGAGAAGAAAGCAAAGTGCAGGTAAAGATTAGAGATTAGCATATATCTATTTTGCTTCTGGCCCTTCACTGAATATTACCAGTCACAAAGTATTTTTCACAAATGCAAAAGTGAGCTTTCTGTCATTCAAAGTGCTCGCTGAAAAAACAAGTGGCTCTTGCTGTTATAATAACAACAGCAACAACAGACTCAGTACCAGTGTCACTACTTGGAAACTTTGTGCTCCCCAAAGATTGTCTTTGTGCTGAAAAGAGGTTTACTGTCACTTCGTCTTCCACAGTAGACTATTGTCCTCCCCATTCTCCAGCATGAGTGTCAGGTTCAGGTCTTGGTCAACGGATAATGTGAAGGTATCTGAGTTCAGGGTACAGGATGTTGGCTAGCAGGGCCAGCAGTCGGGGTCCATCTCTAAGACAGTGTCCTGGGTAGCGGATGAACAGGATTGCTTTGTTGACAGAGTCCTCTAAGTCAGCGTACTGCCTGTTGCTGAGCATGGCCTCCAACATCCCCAAAGTCTGCATCCACAGAAAATACCAGTGAGAAAGGTTATTCTTAGGAGATAATTGCAGACTAGAAAATGAAAACACTCTATGTGCAGTTTTGTGATGCGTACTTGTTGTGTTTTCGCAGAGAGCTGCAAGTCACTGGTGGGTTGGACTCGAAGCTCAGTCTCTGATGTCACCTGGACCGTCAGGAAGGCTGCCAGACTGCGTACCACCACCCTGAACCTAGATATGCAGCAGGCATGCATTGACAGCTGCTTTAACAACGCTTATAAGTTCAAAATTCACTTGATCTGGCCTACGAGTGTTCATTAGGAAATAAAAATGCATGTGAGTTTACCTGTTGGAGACAGGGGACCTCTTTCCCAGGCCTATAGCTCCTAACAGCCCAGAGTTGATTCTCTCTTCTCCCAGCTGCAGCAGCCTCGTTTGCAACCTCAACAGACCCATGACAATTCCTGACACTTCCGTCTGGCCTGCCTGGGGCTGCAGCTGCTCCGCCGACAGACTCAGTGCTTTGTGCCACCAAAGAAACAGCTTGGCTTCATCACCTGGACCACTGGACACATAAAACAAACATGATGGCATGTAAAAAACACACACAAAAAAAAAGATACCCACATGCTAACTGGACTTTTAACCAACCGATTGAGAGAATGGGTCAAACCTGGGGAAGACCTGATTGGTCCACGTGTTAATTAGCGCCAGAGTCCTCCTATGATTGGCTGACGTGTATTCCGTGTTGAGACGCTGCAGGATGAAGGCATAGAGCGTTAGGAAGCTGCCTCCTGATTGGCTCTCAGAGAGGAAGTCATCCGCTGTCAGCTCAGGCACCTGCAGCGATGCCAACACAGGACCCCAACCTACAGACTCCTCGTCAGCTGAAATAGACACACAGTCAGTGGAGAGAAAAAAAAGAAGTACATTCTTGTTATCACATTAAACTACTTCTACTAAAGGAAGGCAATTAAAGGACTAAACCAACTTCTTGGAGATTGGTCAACATGAACCTTGAATTAGGAAATGACTGTCAGTAAAGGAATCAAATAAACCTCTGGATCTATCTCTATCTTATCTAAGACAATAGTAGTTTATGTACAGTCTACTTGCATATGCTTGTGTTAAAGATATCCACCAGAGGAGGACACTTTACTTACAAGTTAGTCTTAAACTCCTCCCACCAAAACATGTCATTGTAATCCTCCATTAAATAAAACTGTTTGCAAACTGTTACTTTAGTTTACCATGGTTGAAGTAGGCTGTAATACACGCCTCCATAATGCGCGTCATGTGTCGTACTGATGCGAGGCAGCGGGAGCACGCGGTGAGAAGAGGCAGAATAGGGAAGCCCCTCCCCTTCCTGTCCAGCCAGGTTATGACACGGGCAGCGAGGGCTTCGCCTGTCGACACGCCCACTCTGTTCAGCAGAGCCAGAGCATCGCTGAACAGGCCGCAGAACGCCATGTGCCTCTGCTCCAGACCCGTCTCTGTGGAGAGCAAAAAAACAAAATGGAAGCAGTTTTATCTGAGGACCATAAAAGGATTGATTGCTGAGGTTGCCGAGGGAGACGGTGAAGAAGACAAACTCACCTGGTGGGTTGAATGTCACAACACTTTCCAGCAGCGCCTCCAGCTGAGCCTCAAGGCCACTGAGACTGATGCTGCCTCCTTGCTCCAGAGTGACCAAAGACTGCACACACCAGCACAAGTACACTGCAGCCTTTGGCGTCTCCTCCTAGACGGATAGACAGTAAAAAAAAAGAAAAAAGGTTACAGTTTTTGGTTTGTTTGTTTGTTTGTTTTGGTTAATGCTTTAGAGAAATATTAGTATGAATTAATCCATCATCATTTTGAATATATTGTTCACATCATAAAAGTGTGCCCAGACTAAGAGCTCCTGAAACAGTTAAATGGTAAAAGTACGAGTTATACATAGTCCTACCAGAACACCTGAGGTATTATTTTGATTCTCGCGAAGATATTGAAGCATTATATGATTTATACATTGTTACAGGGATTTGGTAAAAATGACTGGATCATAGTGTGGTCTCGTTTGTAGTACATGTACAATATGTATCGTGCCAAAATCGGTCTACTTTGGAACATTATCCAGTGGTGTGTATTGAACTCCCTTCTGGTGCTCTACGTCAACAGCAAGTGTTACATTTACGTAATTTTTCTGAGTAATACAGAGCAGCCTAGGAAAACTAAATTCTTTAGGTCTAAATTTATAGCGGATGTTCCAAGCCTCCCACTGACAGACAGGATGTACCTGCCCGGGGCAGTGTAGATGCAGATACAGGAGAAGCATGAATTCTTATATTTTCATTCTGATGCTGCATTACATAACTACTATTTCCATTACTCCTACATTGTCTCTCATAAAATATCAGATGTAATTGGCTAAATAAGTTGAATAACTTCAGTGTATAATATGTAACACATTTCTGATAATACTGCATGTTTACTAAACCATAAGTGGGTATGTTCTACCACCTACCTATTTGACAAGTGATTTGACTTGTAACAAAAACAGAACTGTTTTGTCTCACCCTGTGTGGAACTTCACTGGGGCGGGGGTGGAGCCCAGCAGCGCTACGCAGTGATTTCAGCAGCAGCTGAGGCGCAGAATCGGCACTGAGCAGTAAGGAGGGAGGGTAGTGGGTGCTGACATATCCCAGAATGCCCTGGTATGAGGACAGGTCCAGTTGGTGCCAGGGCAGAGAGGTGGACTGGACCAATAGACTGAGTAGAGGGGAATCCTGGAGTGAAAAAAAACCCATGAAGGATGAATACAGGGAAGTGGCCTCAGTTCTGGTCCTGATGAAAAAGCAAAATGTTCTGGTCTTACCGGTTGACTGAGGAGTTGTTCCTCCTTTGCCAGAAAAACTAGCATGTATAGTAGATAGACTAACATGGTGTGCGAATCCTTCTGAGTACCCATGCTTGGTAGAGTTGGATATGTTGTAGAGGTGAGGGGCGTTTGTAAGTGGTCGCTTAGGACGCTCACCCAGTTGACGTCACACAACACCTCTCCTAGAAAGAGGAAGCAGCTCTTGGGACTTCCTCTCTCCACCTGCAGGCACCAGGAAGATGAGAAAATGAACAAAAAACACAAAACTACAGACAAATCAAACCTTTCTAGGTCCCTACTGACTGCAGTCAGACTATTTATTACCTCTAATTACATGCTTGAATCCATCTTAATGTAAGCTGCACATGTGTGGCTAAATGTATAAGCCAGTTATCTGGAAAAGTAATCGGAATAGCCTAATTTTAAATCTGTTGAAATAAATCAAATTGAATTTGGGAGATTATATGTAGTAACAAAAACAGCGAAAGAGAAACATCTGTGCAAATGGCTACACACTTCACTACATCCATTCTCAGAAGATAATTGAATGATTGAATGAAATGATCGACTTTCCTACACAATACAAGATGGACAAAATAATGATGCTTTTTGGTTTGAATGTCCTTACCCTGCCTCCCTGCTTCTATCCCTTTTGTGCAATGAGTTCATGGATAGGGTTAAGCAGATATGATAATCAGTCTTTGGAACTGCTCTTTGGGTTTCAAAGACTTGATATCATTTGTCCTTTTATTTAGAACGTTATTTCTTTCATGTGTGCTTTTTATAGGTAGAATAGCGTAGCTAGATCCATGGAGGTGTTGTGGGACAGGAGATTGAAGCTTGCTTCCTGGAACTGGGTGTTGAGACTATAATTATGAAAAGTCAGGCTAATAATAGGAGCTACGGGTCAAAGACCTGGGTCTCAAATGAACAAGCTGTGTCATGCATGTCAAGACCAGTGTGTTGCTTTTGTGGATGGGACAGGGGGTTAGGAGTCAGAAGGGCAAAGTTTCTTACATTGAAGAGCTGCTCCATTAGCTGAGTGTCAGGGTGCAGGTGTCTCCATTGCAGGCTACGTAGGTGTGTGTGGTACAGGTAGAGGAGGTACTCGGGCGTACAGGGAGAGGTGCAGCTCTCACAGTACTGCATCATACACAGCCACAGTGCACCTCTCTGTCCGGGGATCAGACGATCTGCAACATACGCATACGCCCACAAGTTATAAGATGACTTTGACAGTACAGTACAAAAAAAAGACTTGCAGCATACTTAAACAATCCCTCATGTGTGAACAAAGGACTGCTGGGGGAACCCACCTCTGAATTTGCGATGCAGCGTGTCGGCGAGTTGAGCGTACAGGTCGACCAGACATCCGGATGCACTCGCATCGGTCTCCAGCCAGGGGTAACACTTGAGGTTACTGAGAAAAAGACACACTGATATTAACAATTTCTTCTTACTTTTTTTATTTCTTCCTTATTTTATCTTGAAAGGACTACACAGTACAAACCTATGGGCACAAAGATAATAAATTGTGATGTGGTTTAACTGAAAAATCTAATATTTTCCTCCACTTTTCCCTTCTGTTGCTTTATTGATGTGATACAACTTGTTTTGGTCTACTGCCGGCTTGACTGACAGCTCGCCCCACTATTTAAAACGACAGAGCCCAAGAGCTGAGGTTAATGCCATGCTTACCCGCCATCCTCGGTGTCCAGAGGAAAGATCCAAGGCTTGAATAATTTCACAATCGTACTGTGTAGGTCCTGCAGAGCTGTGAGAGTGCAAGATAGAAAAAAACAAGGCATACGCACACATCAGCTGATACTTTGAATGATCCTGAGTATTACTAGCCCCCTGTTGACATTCTGCAGTTACCTTTCATTATTTTGCTGCTACCCACGGACTCTCTGGCACAGCTGCTGAGCTGCACGCTGATTAGACAGCCAATCAGATGGTCCCAAAAGGAGACTACCTCAGTGATGTAAGGAGTCCAGGCGGAGTAGAGGCCAAAGCTGCGGAGTTCTGGCTTACTAAGACGACTCCGCAGGAAGTAATCACTCAGGTAATTAACTGTCTCATCCACCTGTCAGCAAAAATTTAAAATAAATCACACAGCCTCATACAATGTAATGACTAAAATATTTTTTTTGTTGGTAAATGGTTAATTGACTGCACTTACAGCGCTATTTTCCACAACAAAGATTTAAGTGTCTGGGACACACCCAGGGGCGTTTCTAGGTTTCTGAAACATCCGGGGCTTGTATACTTTATTGCGCATGCACATTTTTTTTCATAATGCTTTACCTAAATAAACAAAATAGGCGGGTAATTATAGCTTTAAATAGCTACCTGACTGCTATGCTGCTTATCCCCAGACATCTAAAGTTCCATTCAAGTTAAGTCAGAGTAAAATGAATACAAGTGAGACAGACCTTACAAAACCCATATCAGGGTTGTCAAACTCATTTTCACAAAGGGCCACAACACATATCTATGAATATATTGTATACAACCTGAGTACAGGGTCATAGACTAGGTTTCATTTCAACATTTTGGGGGACAAATTATAGGTGGGGGGTATGGGGGTGCTCCCCCCGAAATTTTTGAGCGTCAAACACTTAATTTCCTGCATTCTGGTGGATTTTTATTCATCTATCTGTGCCTTTTCTGCATCAATTTATAGTGGAATTTTTTTTTTTTTCTGTGAAGGAAAAGACAACACTCAGGTTCCTAAAGAAACAACTATTATGGAATATAATGCAGTGAGGCTCTCAGGCATCCTGGATTTTTCTAAACTTTCTGCTAATTGAAAACATATCACATGTTTTGGGTATTTCTTTTTTAGGAATCATGACTCAGCACCAGTGTTAACTATTTATGACACTTAACATTGGTAATGAAATGACAGCCACCATTGGAAATGAAAAGGGTGGGCAGCTAGCTAGTTAGCTAAATTGTAACTTAGGGCAAAAGTTGGAAACAAATCATGTTAGCATTCATCCTTAGACACTTGACACAATCAATCATCAATATTGGCATGCTCTTTAGCCTCATAGATTGGCCTATTTACAGCCCACAGAAAACTGACATATTTTCTTCAATGCAAGTTCATCAATCCATGGCTTAAAATCTTGAGCAGTAGAACAGAAATTCCTAGCAGTAAGGTACGCAAGAGTCCTAACAAAGGGAGCATGTGCGACGTGCGGAAATGGCACAGGCTCTGGATGCAGCAAAAAAGATTCGGGGCTAATCAAATTAGATCCGGGGCTTTAGCCCCGAATAAAACTGCCTAGTGACGCCACTACACCTACTTGAAAACTTGAATATTGTGTTAACTGGTATTTCATTTCCAACTCTCATCTACCCTTGAATATGGCAGAAGAGACTTCAGTCCGAAAAGACACGGGTGTGATCAGCCAACAGGATGTCTAATGTAAGCTAATCTTGAATCTTGATGTATTTTTAGTATATTTATTGTTTTACTATTTCTTTAATGCAATTTCTAATGTCTAATCTTGCTGTATGTTATGCCCCTGTAAAGCACTTTGATTGGCCTTGTGTCTGAATTGTGCTATATTAATGAACTTGCCTTGCCTTTCCAAAGCACTTTAACCAGCTTGTTTCATTCAATTTTTCCTACCTCTTGAACATGACATTATTATCAGTTGAAGAGATGAGTTACCTGCTGAGGGGAGAGGCTGATGGGGTTTCTGGAGGGAGAAGCAGGGGGTCTGACCACACTGCCGGAGACATCGGTGGTGCTGAGCGCTTGTTCAGCTTTGCTCTTCGTACTGCGGGACGGAGACAAGCAGCCGAGCACTCGCAGAGTCACCTTCCAGCACTCTGGACTCAGTAACTGGTCTGATGAGCCTGATGAGGTTAAGAATATGCATATCAGTGTGTGCATATGATTTTTCTTGGTGCCTTCATTTGACATAAAGAACTAACTTAAGTTTGAATTATTTTTCATCTTTTGTTGGTGAGGGGAAATGAATAGGAAATATTTCAGAAGTATGACGCACGCACAAAGACACAGACACACACAGACACAGACACACAGACACAGACACAGAGACACACACACACACACACACACACACACACACACACACACACACACACACACACACACACACACACACACACACACACTTACTGGTCATAAGCAGACGCAGGCAGTCACTGTAGTGATCAGGGAAATGGTGGCGTAAAAGCCAGGTCCAATGTTTGGTGAAGAGGTGGAAGGGGGTGAGTAGTTCAGGCTCTGGGTCTCGGCCGCAGACACAGAGAGCTCCATGGACTAGCTCCAGCAAACGGGTTCTCTCCGCAAACACGGGATGGGTTTCATTCAGCCATTGGCACAGATCAAACTAACAGAGCGAATGGCAGAGGAAGTGGTTACTTTTAACTGGACTGGCCTCAGGTGTTGTGTCATATTTCTTCAATGTTTCACTCGCATTTGTGTGTAGGCAAACCTTTGTGAGTAGCATGAAAATGACATCGGCACTGTCGGGCTGTAAGGATGTCACCACGTCTTGGTAGAGGAAGACCAGCTGATTGGGTGCTGAGTTGGGAGTGAAGAAGGGGGAAAGGAGTGGGCAGAGTCTCCTCTGCTCCAGGATGGCCTGCAGGACACAGCCACATTCCGCGGCGTTGCCCTGGATAAACACCTGCACACAAAACAACAAAGTACAATGCCAGTCAATTCAAGCAAGTTTGATTGATCTAAAGATTGCACAGAAGGTGTAAAGAGAAAGTGAACATGTCCATTTTACCAATTCATTATTTTTAATTGTTCTAGGTTGTGTCCCATTAAATTGCAGAACAGCTGTGTATCTGATTCAGCTAGGGTAAACAGGGGTGAAGGACTAACATTAACTCTTTTTGGGCTTTCTAAATAAAGTTAAAAACAATGTCTGTTGTAAATATTGAAAAGCTGTGTGTGTGTGTGTGTGCATACCTGTCCCAAAATCTCCACACATGAGGAGAAGTACTGGCGTGTTGGGGGATGTCGAAGTGTGTCTTCACACACAAAGGAGACCACCTGGTAGAAGGCTGACACACCAACATGCTGGACTGACGGTGATTTCTGGGCCTTGTACATATTCACCAGAGCCCTGTGAGCATATAAAAGGGTCCACACATTAGGGAAAAGGTTCCTATTTTAAACTATTATTTTTCTTCCCAAATGTATTAGCGCTTATAGTCAAAGTGTTTTTTACTGTTCATACTGACGTGATAAAGTTCTCGGTGTGGACAGCAGCCTGGGCCAGGCTTTGAGGAGGAGGAGCCATGGCGTCGGTTTGAAGCTTCTTGATGTCCCTGCGCAGTGACGTTATCTCAGTCTGCACTGCCTCCTGTCGCTGGACGCGCTCGCACTACACAGTTAAATAGACCAAACACAAACACATTAATATATTGTGACAAAGAAATTCTAAAATGTACACTAATGTGGGTAATTTAGCTGTTTCAGTGGTCGTACTGTGACGCTGATGTTTGCTGCTCCCTGGCACGGTAGCCCTCCCTTGCCTTTACACTCCAGGGCCATGGTGATTTGCTCTGGCTGGTTCTTATACAGCAGTGGAAGGTTCTCAAGGAGCTCCTGCTCCATCGCCACCTGCTGAGCTTCGCGTGCAACTGCAATCCTGACGAGATAAAAATCAGTGTGAGGCTATTTCTGTGTATGCATCGTGCTGATGTTGTGTAAATGTTTTAATGTCCGTATGCAATCACTGTACCTGGCCTGGTCCTGTAGGATGCTGAGGTCTCGCTGCACCAGTTCAGCAGCAGCCTTGGAGTCAGTGAGACAGGCGGAGGGGACTTCTGCTACTGGAGCCGTTTGCTGCTGCAGCTCTGGAGCTGGACGGGGAACTGGATGCTTCTCTAGGTTGGATAGGATACGCTCCCTTGCTGCACAGAAAGAGACACAAACATACATGAACACAACATTGAACTGGCAGAATACTAAAGAAAAAATCAAAATGTTCATGCAAAAGGGAGGGATGAAATAGTGGAGGGAGGACAAAATCATCTTATTCCTTTTGTTGGTTTAATATGATTATTATTCCTTTCCATGCTAGATTTATTACCTATTTTGCGTGTTTAAGGCCATTATTATCAGAGTTCAGAATTGTTGACATTTACTTCTACCACTGCACTCTTGCTACAGTTACCATTTACCTATTCTTTTTTTTGGTAATGTATTAATTGGTATTTTGGTTTTAACAAAAGAAAACTTGACGAAAAAGACAATTAAAAACAAAACAAAAACAAACAATCTATACATATATGAATGAAATAATAAGTAATACAGAACATTAAATCCCTCCCTGAAATCCAAACCAACAAATAATATCCGACAACAATTTTACTTTACGTAATCTTTTGGCTCCATACCGTTGTTGGGGCTGGTGTAGTCAGTGAAGCCGGGGTTTTGGGCCTGCAAGAAAGTGGGCTCACTCTGCGCCTTTTCCCACAGAGACAGCACCTCTCTCTCATCGTACTGCAGACGCTCCTGGTCCACATACTCCAACCACAGTTCCTACAGCCAAACACATCCACACAAATCCAAATGTAACAGGCCACAATACAAGATTTAACTTAACTGTTACCGCCACTGCACCACAGGGTCTTTCATTCATAAATGTAAAAATACACACGGAGAGCAAACCCACCTGTTGCCTCTGCATGACCTGTGCCAGTCTGTGTGCGTCATACTCGGGAGGAAGAGAGGGAAGGTATACTTCCTGCTTCTGCAGAGTCTCATCATCCAGCCACACGGAAAACACACCAAACAACCTGTCGGCAAACCAACCGTCATGAGATCTGAGAGACCCTGGTAACATATGAATGGCTGCCACTATCTGCCAAAACCACAGGAATGAATGTGATGTGAAGAAGTGAACCCATCGTTGACCTACCTGACCAGCTCTGTGTGCAGCTCAGGAGAAGTGAGATAAGGGGGACGGGGATTGTCGGGGCTTTCTTCTCCTTGGCTGTCTGATGAAGGCGTGTGTGGTGGGGGCACCTTGAGGGCCTGGCTGGCAGCATGGTGGAAGTCAGACACCTCTTGTATTCTCTGTCTGAGGTCTCTGAGTAAAGCGGCCTGAGAGGAACCCTGGAAGAACCTTCGACCAATACATCCATCCGCGGCCAGCCTGGTTGGACAGCGCACACAAACAAGAGACATGTTACTTTCGAACAGAAATGTGTGGTTGTTGTTGTGTGTGTGTGGTTGTGTGTGTGTGTGTGTGATTCCATCGTACCCATACTCAGGCCCTGGCTGCCTGAGATATAGCTGGAGGAACTTCTGCCAGATCAGCGGAAGGAGGGGGTGGTCAGGAGGCGTGGCTAAGGCCTGACACGCCCATCGGTACACCTGCAGCCGCTGCAGAGAAGGAGCCACGGGCAACTTCAGCCTCTGCTGCGCCTTCTGGCTCAGACACACAGATACAGCATTAACATTCACTTGTTTCTTACCTGTATTGATTGTACTGTATATTTTTCTGATTGTCGTTGAGAGCCGTGAAAGGCGGCTTTAAATAAAATGTATCATTATTATTATCCTCTACATACAGCACTTACTATTATACACCAATGGTGCTTTGACCTTTCAAGTATTCTGTAACTGTAGTGATCTAACATTTATTAAAATTTCAAGTGTGCAACATTTCGTCATTAAAGCTGGAGTCAGCGTATCTGGAAAATATTCGTTGTCAAAGTCACTTTTAGTCAAAATCTAGTCAATAGCTCCTCATGATCTGCTACCTGTCCATACCCAGTGTCAATAGTGTGGGCCCCCTTTATTAACATACCCTTTGTTTACGTTACTGTTAACAGAGCATAGGCTGTGTATTAACACCAGACTCTTTTTCAGCGCACACAAAGTACATACAGGAAGTGGATTGTGAGTAGATACTACAAACAACAAATCCTGATACTTCTACCTCAACATATTATGTACTGTATAACATTTTCTGAATGTGTCTGTATACCTTTAAGGCTTGTTCTGGGGAAATGTTGGCCTCTGCCAGGAGCTCATGCTCAACACAGCGTCTCAGCTGAGAATCTTCCTCGAACATGGCCTCCACATTGAGCACCAGCCAGGCGAACCACACCTAAGAACATGCAGACAAAAACCAGTCTGTCAGTTGGGGCACTGAGAGCCATACTGATATGATCAATACTTGCACACAATGTTGATGCTTTGGGCATTCTTACCTCCGCACTCAGGGATTGGCCCTCCATGAATGAGGGTGTGGCACTTCCAGCAATCCAGCCAACCAGAGAGGAGAGCAGACCTCGATCTCCATGGTAACCCAAGGCATTCTGCATGAAATATTAAAATGGAAACATTTAGGATTATGGTTGGTGGGACTGTGCTTGTTCAGGCTTCTTCAATGGCACTAGCCTCATGTATATAAAAATGCTATTTATAATTCAAAATATGAATCACTAATGTTTCCATTGAGAACAAACCAGATGCTGCCTGCACTAAAATCCCTCACCACCCACCTCTTGCTCTTACTATAATGTGCAACCCATTCAATGTTAATGTAATATTTATCTTCATAATGCTTCTGGAGACAGTTTGAAGAGCCACATTCATCATCAGGCACCTGTGAGACTTAGGAGAGCCTCTAAATAATGCAAATATGTAACTAGACTGAATAAATACCTTATGCTGTTGGTACAGAGGTTTCTGCACACACTCCTCATGATGATGAGTGAATGCAGCACAGCAGATCTGGTCCATGAGGAAAAGGACCGTTTTGTCCCGGTACCACATGTTCTGTTGAGTCAAAATCCCTACCCAAAACTCCAGCACTGCTTCAGCACCGACACGACCGGGCTGTGTGCTCTCCACCACGTGACTCTGCAAGATAAAACACACCCACATTTTGCATGCCCTCTGTCTGAAGAAGGTGTATGGGCTAAAAAATCTTATACTCACTACACAAGATGTTTTTTGCTGAAAGATTTGAGCCATCTTTTCTGTATGAAAATGTCGAGTGACTTTAACTCTACATCACTGGTTTAAGTTGTGAATGAAGAATGGTAAAGTTCCATGAAGTTTATCTTGTGCACAAAGGTACCAGCATTTTTTTCAAATATAAATTCAATACTTTTTCTTTTGACTCACTACTTATGATGATACTGACATCTACATACATACACAAAGTAAAGCCTTAGTAGTCTATTTGGTCCATACCGCCTAAACATTTTCCACCTTCTTGGGAACCATTAAAGGAATCCTGGATGTTATCATAATAAAAACTTGTGGTGGGCGAACCTGAATGACACTGTTCAGCAGCCGGACATTGTCTCCATAGGCGGTTCCAGTGAGGAGTGGTGCGACCCGGTGAGTGACCTGCTGTGTCACACCTTGAGGACACACGCTGTCGTACTGCAAGAACAACTGGATACAACTTACGAACCTGGCATAAACAGAGGGACGACAGCACAGACAGGGCGTCAGTGTTGGAGATAAAGTAGCTGCAATAATACTTTTGTTTCTCTGTGGTCTGTGTTGTTTAAATGATGTATCCTTCCTACTGAGCGTTGTTGAGCAGGTAGAAGCTGAGTGTGTAGGTTGGTGGTAGGATGTTGTCCAGAAGTTGCAAAGCAGCTCTCAGGTAGCGAGACTGAATCAGACTCTTTAACAACCCAACTCCATCAGTACAAAAATGTTCCAGACTGGAAAAACAAAGAGAGACAGAAAATCCACAGGAAATGAACTTCATTCAAAATCAATGTATAATTAAACAATAAGTTTTAGGCACAGTCAGTGTGAGTGGGTACAAACCTATGTCCCACTGTTGTCATGGCAAGGGACAGGTAGCATCCAATAGGGATGCCTGCCTTTACAGCCCTGATAACAGAGTGCATGCTGGGAGAATGTGTAAGCTCGGGTGGTGGGTTGGACGCTAAAGCAGGAGCCGACCAGGCCCCTTTAGGGTTCTGGGCGTTGCCATGGAGCTTCAGCCTTAGCAACAGTTGCCATGCCCATTGACTGAAAGATGCTTCAGGAGACACACCCAAACGAAGGACACTGGCAAGATAAGACACCTGAAGGGAGGAAGAGAGAGACAGAGAGATGGGGAAAACACAAAAAGACAAGTTGGAATCAGTGATGACGCCTCTGTGGTCCACACTAAACATCTGTATGCAAAGAGTGGATGTGTCACCTGTTTGATCCCCTCTGATATGAGGCCACTGTATGGTTTGTCAGTGAGGTATTTCTGATAGGCTTCAGCCACCAGCAGAGCCACTTCACTGTGAAGCGATGAAGACAGAGCCAAGGCGCCATCCTGCAACAGGAAACAGGTTTACCTACAAACTCACCATTCTACTCAAGATGTCTGGAACACACCATTTTTGATGCAACAGTGGCTACCTGTGTGTAGCCCCAGTTCAGACCCTCCAGTATGACACAAGCCAGCCGGTTCTCCACAGCCGAGAGAGGGTGCTGGAGCAACCAGGCTCCTATCACACGTATCTCTTCTGCCCGTGGCCGCCACAGACTCAGAGGCAGCTC
Source organism: Hyperoplus lanceolatus (assembly GCA_026929865.2). Lineage (NCBI taxonomy): Eukaryota > Metazoa > Chordata > Actinopteri > Uranoscopiformes > Ammodytidae > Hyperoplus > Hyperoplus lanceolatus. The sequence goes on along the minus strand of CM049397.1, from coordinate 17,284,894 downwards.
TTTGCACAAGTACAGCGCCACCTAACACACACACACACGTACACAACAACTCATGAGTCCAAGCTCTGCCAAATAAGACATTCCCCTCTCAATGTAAAAAAAAAAAGTTTAAATCTTGCAACACCCACCATTCCTACAGTTTGGATGGTTTCTCTCAGTCTCTCCAGCAGCACAGAGATAACGTAGGGATGGACTGTTGCTATGGCAGCCAGCAGCTCCCTCCCCACTTTAGAGTAAATTTCTCTGGTAGACACACTCACGTTAGACACCTGGAGCAAAAAGAAGGAAAGAGATGTCAAAGAACGGTGCAGGTGCAGTTTTTCCTTTGACCAAAGGGGCCAGGGTGATAAATCTTTAACCAGTGTTATACTACATTCTTGAAACCCATAGTTTCATAGTATTTAGTATTTTCATGTTGGTTAATTTAGGTTCTTTATAGGATAACAATATGTTTCTGTATATGATGGATGCCTTGTCTAGTGTTTTCCATATGCACAATCCTCGTCATACCTGGTAAATGAGCAGTGTTATGGTTGTGATGAATGCGGGGTCAGAGTGCTGGGTCTGTGTGGCCATGTGTGCCAGTGCGGTGAGGAGGGAGATGCCATCGGAGCTGTTCACTTCACACAGCCAGTGCTCAAACCTCTCCTGATGCTCCGGCACTGGACACACACACAATACAATATGAGGCTGGCAACTGTCACTATCCTACTAAGAAGAATATTAAACCCCCATTCAAATGTCTGCAGGGTCGTTTTTAAAACTGCCTTTAAATATTTTAGGTTTTGAAAGCTGATTTTGCTTTTGTGCAGGTTAAGTTTAAGGTGTACTGGTACCTCTTAAAGCCTGGATGCAGGAGTGTGTGTCACTGGCAGCGCTGAGTGTTTCCGGTCCTGCTGTCTCAGTGCACTGCATAACATAAAGTACCCTCCACAGCATGGAGCTGGATAGAGTCCCGTACGGCATCTCGGACATAAACAACCAAATACCCAACCTGTGAGAGAGAGAGGACAGAGGAAAATAAATAAATGTGAAGCCCATAAAGTAAGTCACAGTTAAAAACAGAAACATGACGGCAATTCCTGACCTTTTGTTTCTGAGTACATGTAAAACAGCTCTGAGGAAGAGATGGTCGTATTCCAGCTGCAGTTTGTCCAAAGACAGAGTGTGTGAGCTCGATCCACCAGCGCCCGTTAAGCTCACATACTGGGCCCAGAGATCACTGACATAACACACTGTCATTCTGGGAAAACAGAGAGGAGACAGCATTGTGAGTGACTGTTACAGATATGTACAACAGGTGCATCTAAAAGTGAAACTCTCATATATTCTCGATTCATTACACAAAATGGAATATGGCAGTTCTTTCTTTTGTTCTAATTTTGACGATGCTTTCAGCTCATGGAATCAAAAATCAAGTATCTCAAAATATATGAATATTACATAAAACCAATCAAAAAATAATTAAAAATTCAGAAATGTCGACCATCTGAAAAGTACGTTTATTATAGATTCTTTACACTTGATGTGTATTGAACGTATAATTTATAAAAGTTTCACTTTTTGAATAAAATTACGGGAAATAATGAGTTTTTCATTGTATAGTCTTTGCGAGCTTACTCTATATAACTGGTGCACTGACCGTATGATGTGTCCTATTCGTTTAACCAGCTGTCTGTATCGTGCCCGGTTGTAGGTCTGTAGTCCGAGAGCGAGGATTTCGATGAGGGAGGAAGCAAACGCAAAAACACGCATCATCTTCTTACTGGAGCAGGCCTGGGGTTCATAGACACCTGGATGGGGAAAATGGTGTGTCAGTGTATACAATGAAAAATTCTGTACATAGCCAACATACAGAAGGACGGACAGACAGACAGACAGACTCCTCTTACCCTGCTTGCTCATCCCCAGCATGTGTGAATAGAGCTGGCGGAATGGGAACTGGGTGAGCAAGGAAATCAGATCCTCCTCACACAGCAACAACCAGCTGCTGTCTGGGTCCTCATCCTGAACACAGAGAAGAGAAGGGCAATGTAGTTTGTGCTTAGATGACTACAAACTGCACCGTTTAATAATAAGTCATGACCACCTTATCAAACTTGTTATACTGCTAATTCCTCATAATGAAGTCGTTGCCTCCCTACACATACCTCCTCTCCTCCTTCATCCACTAGTGTCCAGTTGCCGGACTCGGGTCCAGAAGCTGCAGAGCTCTGGCTCTCAAATGGCTTCAGATGTCCCAGAAACTCTGCACGATGTCTATGACCAAACACAGATATAAATGTGAGGTTTGTATACACTGACAAAACTCTTAAGGAAAACCAAAGACATAAAGCTGGAGTGCACAGCTCACAGTCAGTGGAAAGGAAAGAGTAGGTGCCAAAGAGGCTCCACTATTTACCTGGAAGGTGACATCAGAATGGCCAGAGCTTGCATAAAGTTATGCACTCCACAGGTGTTCCCTGAAACTTGGATCTGAGGCAGACATTGGGAAGAAAACTTAAGTCAGTATGTGTACAACCATTGACATGACAACAATAAATGAAAGATTGTGTCCCAAACTAACCTGAAGAAAGGCTGCAGCCCATTTGCCAACCCCGGCAGGACAGCATAGAAGGTGGCACAGCAGGTACAGGTGCTCTCCTGAGCCTCCAACATGCAGCAGCACTGCCACCTGGAGAGTGGACCAGAACGTTTTGAAGAATCAATACAACCATAAACCTTGACCAATGGGTCATGGAGTAAGAAGAAAAAGTGATTCAGTAATTATTTTTATCTATACCAATCTCTCCAGCCAGTGATGGATGTCTGTCTGAAACTGTGTGTCATCCAAGACTCTGCGTGTGAAGCTGAACAGGACACTGATGGCCTCTTTCAAGGGCTTGAGAGAACAAGGCTGTGTTTGGCTGCCAGCACAATCTGATAACAAAAACAAGCATGTAAAACTGATTACGGACATGTACAGACATTTTGGTCACTTCAAGGCAAGTAGAATTGATACGTTTCTCACCTTTTAATAGACGATACAAGTATGATTCCACCTGAAGGCGTGACAGCAGAGTAGTGTACGCGTGTAGCGCCACCTTCTGATGGAGCAGCTCACTGCGAGCTTCAAACAGTCTGTTCAGCTCAGACAGCACACTCTGACTGAACTCTGCCTGCTGGAAGCGGTGGTACCCACACACCTTTGACTGGTCTGCACACAAACCCTGCAGGGTTACAAATGATAATGATATGTCATATACTGTATATACACATATTAGTGTAAACAGCACAGAATTGTTTTCTCAACACAATAGTTATTTCGGCTTTGTGTTTGAACTACCTGAAGTGTAAGCTGTTCATCTCTAAAGCTCCACAGTCGATTCTGTGTGCTCTTGCAGTCAGAGGACTGTGTATGCAGCTGTGTGTGTGACTGAGTCAGCTGCCTACGACAGCGCCAGTAGTTCTGCAGCAGTTCCGTCAGTTCATGGTTCTCCTGCCGGGCTAGAGCAGAGAACTGGGCCGCACACACTTCAACACACTCTAACCAAGATCTCAAACCTCCTCCTTGCTCCCAGGCAATCAGCTGCTCCGGTGAGAATGGCTGCAAAAGGAAAACATGAGGTGTGAAGTTATTATCGGGCTCTTCCTGGGCAATACTGACAAGTAGCACAAAATATTTTGATTGTTATCTCTTGGTGTACAAGATCACCTGAACTTCTGGAGCCATTTTGGGTAATTCTGGGTAGAGTCTGCTCCTAGAAAGTTCCGCTATGGATTCCACAGGCTGCAAACTCGGAGGGGAAGATTCCTGCTCGGGCAGTGCCAACACCGCCGGTTCCTTTTCCCTGTTTTTCAAAGATTCCCCGCAGAGCTGTAACACGACTCCCTCCTCCAGTGTTGTGAGAGAGGGGTACAATGCAGGGGCACTCGGGGAGTTTACCATCTGAAACTGTGTCGAAACACAAGGCTGATTCCAGGACAGTGTCTCTTTTCCCATCTCAGTGCTCTGTGCTGCAACTTTAAGCCCCTCCCCCTGAGGTGCCACTCTGCCATCCTGCTCTTTTGGCTCTGTCGGATGCACTGCACCATGGGGCTTCAGAGTTGCCGGTAAAGTCTTAGAGGACACTGATAAGGTATGTGATGATGAGATGGTCTGCTGTTTCTGGGAGGCCTGATCTGAGGTCTGTGCCGGGGTCTCAGGCAGCTGCACAGGGCCCTGCTGCTGCTGCTGCTGCTCCCCCTCCGGCTCCTGATATGGCAGACTGAGAGGGATGTCGGTGAAGCCAGAGGTGGAGGCCTCATCATCACAGACGGCCGAGGGAGCTGTGGCTTTCTTGTCTTCCTCCGTCTGCTTCTGCTTCCTGACCAGCTAAATATATAAAACAACAATAGGAGATAGTTTACAACTCACCCTGTAGTTTGTGAACTTAATTTTTTTACTTGTGACTTACGAGCAAACAAGACTATGTATGTGGAAGAAATAATAACTGTCCAGGCATACAAAATGGTATTATTGTTTATTTTGTTGTTGGACTTCTCTTTGTGAAGTTTCCATGTTTTGCAGTGTTCTCCCAATCAATAGAGAAACACAAGCATGTTGGATTGGATACTGTCTCTAACATGGTGGACTTTAAAGACCTGTTCTGCCTCAAGATCTGTACTGTTTGGAACAACATAACCTAAAAACCTCAAAGTCACACCTCAAGAGGAGAGAGAAGAAAACTGTTTAAATCACCTGAGATTTTGCGCTGGATTTTGCCTTGGTTTTCTTGGGTCTCACAGCCTCCATCTTTAGTGTCTGCCCCCACCAGCTTTTCCCCACAACTCAGATCACATTGGCAAACAGCTGACAGAGGTGTCCCGTGGTGGAAACGACGCGGATCGACGAAAGAAAAAACATCAGTCCTCATAAGTCAAACCGAAACCCTGAGCTACAAGAGCTAGCGAGCTCTACGCTGTGATAAGCAGCTGGTGGCTGGCTGTTTTGTCAAGATAAACACTTGTTACGGGTTGTAAACAAAGCACTCGTGTAGGCCTATTGCCAGTTGAGAAAATTGGCTGTGGGAGAATATCAAGGCAACGACTGGCTTTTCCTCTAGCGTAGACATGACATCCAGAGCACACATTTTAGGAAAACGAAACCAGAATCAGAACGAAACCATTCCCTGCTGATAAAAACCCACTTAGAATCATAAGAGAAGACGCGGCTGTGCCAAGGCTAGCCTAAGCTTACGCGTAGCTGTTACCTTGTTACGCTGACATTACCCTTCAGAATGTATTCCCCAGTGGCTTAAACTCTCCATATTGGAGCTCAAATGATCAAAATAAGATTTCGACACGTAAGAGAAATCGATGTGGGGTGGAAGCCCCCAGGCCGTTGGTCAGCTGTCATTTGTTTTGCTTCTTCCAGGAACTCGGCGATCACAATATTCGATCACGTGACTACTCCACCTCCCTACGGACAGCCAGATAGCCCAAACTGTATCACGCGCGCACCAAAACTATCCATACCAGGATGTGGCAAATAAACAACTAGTCTCGCAAAGCCAGACCAAACTACAGCAAGTAGTATGGTCTGGAAGCACTCTGTTTAGAGCCGTCTATTCGGGTGGGGAAACCGGGGGAAACTGGGCTAGCCTGTTTGTATTTGTTTAAACCAATCACAATCATCTAGGGCGGGGCTAACCCCGGGAAGCAGCAGTGGTGTGCTGCAAAATTGTGCCGGGGGGGACTTATTTTGATGGAACGTCTTCACGTCCAGAGACTGTCAGAGAAATGGCTAAACCCGCAAACGCCACACAAAAACTATTAAAGACAAAAGGAATATACATAGTGTGTTGCTTTCTAACCAGCATGTCAAGACACCATACATTTTAGCCCCCGAGGAGCTCACGGGATAACTTAACCGGAGTTAACTAGCCACGTAGTGTTATCTCTGGTAACATTATCATCGGTGGTTGAGAGGCAAGGCTACGGCGGTCGAGTAGAATTTTTAGCATTCGAGAACTTATGTCACCACCTCCTATCGCTGTAGTCAGAGCCGTAGTCCGTCTGTTTACAGGCAGAACAGGGTTTTGACGTTGTGAGCGCTACACCAACAGCAGCAAGTAGCCGTAAGAGTTGCTAGGTGATAGTGGAAGCCGTTGGAATTTTTCCCCGTCGCTAAAACACCGCTGCTTAGTTTGTCAGCTGCAGATATGACTTGACCCCAAAAAAATTCTAACAAAAGGTTTTTCAGTGGATTACAGTAGTATCAGATGTATTTAAAAACATACTAAAAGTCTACCAAAATCTGACCACTAGAAAGGCCCCATTTTCAAAATGGCCGCCGTCAGGTCCTTAAAGTGACCATTACTCATTTAAGTCCAGCAGATAGGTGCAATATATGAAGGAATTGTGGTTTTGATGATACACACATGAGCTTTGGCACACTGTTAGAGCATGCCCCAAGGAAAATGGTTGGCTAAAAGGCCATTGCCAATTTTTCCTATGGCACCGTCGTGCATTTTTAAAATGACCGCACGGTCGTTATTTTACATGTAGCTTAATTTCTAGACCACCTAGGATCTTGGTTCTGGTGGCTAATCCTACATTTTCAAGGATGAGGAAGACAGTGGCACTATTTAAAACATGCTGGGAACTACTAAAGTACATATACCTGGCAGTCAGGGAGCAAAATTATAGTAAAACCATTGAATATTAGCGGAATATTACATATTTTCCTGAATTACAGAATTATTCCATGATTTGTTTATAGACCTCTTATGTTAACATGTCTATTCAAGAGCCCGACCAATACATTGGTTTTGCCTGTTTGAGCGGTGTAATTGCTATTGTAACCATGTAACCCACTCTGAGTAAACGACTCTTGGTTCCTAAAGAGTTTAGTGGTATAAACTGTAACCACAAAGTAAGTACTAGGAAAGGTAAGTTTCAAGCAGAAACTTTTACTCACATAAAGTTATATATAACACCCCAAATACATTTGCATAAACAGGAATGGACTTGCCTGATGCAGCTACCTCTGCTCTCCCATGTGACCGTAGTGACATCTGTCATACTTTTCTGGTTCAGCGTATGGTGGAGTGGTGGTGCTAGAACTAGTACATATTGTCCTCAAGTAGCATAGTGCATTGAGGGACCATGGTCAAACTATTGAAGGTGGTGGATCCTAATGAGCCAGAAAGATCAGAGTGCCTTGCCAATGACCTGGAAAAAATGTGTTCGGTGTCAGGAAGACACACATTTTATGCCGAAATGTTCATCTAATTTTGCTTTGGCACAAACCCCTACTCAACAAACTTTGTAGACCTCTTTGCCCAAGAGGCCAAGTACCAAACTCTGTGTCTTCTCACTCTGTACAATAGAGTAAGATCCAAGAAAGCACAAAATATAACATAGACAATGTTAACCATGGCATTGCATTCGCTGCACTTGTCTCCTATAATTAGGTGTGCATTGAGAATCCCCTTTAGCACCAATGTGCAGGGTAACCAACCTGGTGAATCTGTACTGTAACAGACTGGAATAACTAGAAATGCATGTGAAGGGGCCTGTTCACTCCTTACAAATAGAATACTGAGTTACATCCCAGACATAGATGCTCACAAGCAAGGTTGTGATGTTGCCCTTATGTGCAATTAGGATTTTCGTGCATTGGGAAAGCATGTAGCATGATGCTGACAATGAGGAGGATGCTAGGATGAATCAGAGCCAGTTTCACTCTCAACACTACTTTCCATGGTGTTGTATGGCACACACATCATGTACAACAGGTTGGTACGCCAGAGGGAGATTTCCAACACATGTTGGTCTTCCATCAGGCACAGCCAAGACCGGAGACACCATAGCCCATATACCTGGGCATCATGATCCAATTCGAAGACCCGAAACGAGCCCTTGTGGACATCCTTTTTGACCTGGTACTGTGTGCATTTCATATGATCCGGTGCTAGACATCTCTACAGAACTTGTGAATGTGGAGCTTGCCAGCAATTCAAGGTGAAGATCACTTACTTGTGATGTTTGTGGGATTTGACATTGAGATGTCAGCACTAAAGGTAATTGGCGCCCCTTTTGAGGATAGTGGGGGGACAGAAGCACATGTACAAGCTGGAGTTGCTACTGCTGGGACAATAGATCCCTTTCTGAAAGTCTCCAAAGTGACACGTACCTGACATGCTCATCAGGTCACAGCCAGCCTCCTATATCTTCTCCTGCAGAAGAACTACACTCAATGACCTGGAGGAGAGAAACAATCACACATCCCTAGACAGGTGCACTGAAAGAGCTGCGTCATGTCCCAGTTTCACTTCTGATCCATCACACTGCAGCTGGAAATAGTTGATGAATGATCTCTTCTTCTTAGCCAATGCCATTGACTAGGCCCACAAGCCTCAACTCTGCAGCAATGCTAGCAAGAGAGGGAAGGGAGTTAGTAAATGAGATGAGCCATCCTGTTCCATTCTTGAAAACTGGCCAAAGTGTTGCACTGAACTGTTAAATTCCTTGCAACTGGTGTGACAGCACTCAACTCTAAACACCCTACTGCACGTGGGAGATGATGAGAAGGACACCTTGGCATACCCTTATACCAAGGTGTCAATAAGCACAGTTGAAATGGATGTGCCATTACTGGCAGCAGCCAAATCCCTTAACATAAATGAGTTATGTGTTCTGGGAATTTAGATGCTCATGAGATGGTGAGGGCACTAGGTCCAGATCAATGTGTAGCCTGACCAGTGTTCAAAGCATTCACTGGTTGTGACACCGTCATCTTTTGGTGGCAGGGACTAGAAGACAGGGTGGGATACATGGAGGAGCTTTGATGACATCAAGAGACATTTCTGTGTCTTGGCTGACTCCATAGACAACTGGATGGCGCCTCTAGAGTGATGTGTGTTATTGCTGTATGACTGCACTAGCAGCCAGGAATCAGTTAATCAGGCGCACAATCAGCTCTTCACCCAGAAAGGTACAATCATTAAGGGACCCCCCAACAAAAGCAGCACTGATGCAACACAGAAGGGCTGCCATACCAAGCTGGCCAATGCTTGGGACAGATGATGCTTGCAGCCCCTCAACTCATGTCATCAGGTGAATGGGGGTGGAAGTGGAAGGCCACAGGTGGATGGAAAGTTCACTGGGCTGCACTACCAGGATCGATCAAGGCCTGTTGTGAACTCCTCTGCTGTAGATGCAAAAGGGATGCAGTGGACAGTGCAATGCCCTCTGCCACTGTCGTGGGCTGTTTTTTGTGTTAATTATTGTATAGTTATTGAATTCCCTGAATGCCAGATATATGTTTGCATGTAGTTAGTAGCATGTTGTCAATAGTACCTCTGCATTTCTCATTCCTGTAAAAGTAGGATTAGGTAAATTTTTTATTTTCAATTGATGTTTATGCAAATGTATTTAGGGTGTTTCATACAACTTCATGTGAGTAAAAGTTACTGCTGGCAATTTACCTTGCCTGGTACTGGAAAATAGAATTCTGCTAATATTCAATGGTTTTGCCTTAATTCTGTTCCCTGAATGCCAGGTATATGTACTTAAGTAGTTTCCAGCATGTTTTAAATAGCGCCACTGTCTTCCTCATCCTTGAAAATGTAGGATTAGCCACCAGAACCAAGATCCTAGGTGGTCTAGAACCCAAGCTACATATAAAATAATCTCGGCGGCCATTTTTAAAATGGTGCCATAGGAAAAATTGGCGATGGCCCTTTAGCCAAAAGCAATATCAAAGGTCAATATTATCTTCCACCATCTTCTGAATTGCTGATAATTGTGAATTTAGTTTTTTGGGTTTAGTATAATTCCACTTTTATACTCAAAAACATCTATAGAGGATGCATTGTGTATTACCTTACCTCTTACTGCCCATCTTGGACGCCATCTTGAAAATTATCCCTTTCTAGTGGTCAAATTTTGGTAGACTTTTAGTATGTTGTTAAGGACACCTAGTACTACATAAAACAGCTGAAAAACCTTTTGTTAGAATTTTTTTAGGGTTAGGTGTTTTTTTTTCCATATATGCAGCCGCCTAAGTCCCTAATTCACCAAAGAAAGGGAACGGCGGATCTTAATCTAGCTGGTTATAAGGTCCGGTGCTCAATTCAAACCCCCACGCTTCATTTTCCAGAGTTTATGGGGGTATTTCTGCCCGGGGGTAGTTGTACAATGAAGTTGGACAGCTAGGCTAGGCTGTGTCCCGGACCACCGCCGCCAATATTATTAAGTATTGCCACACTTTATTTCTGTCTACAGTAATGTGACTTCTCACACCCTGTGTGTGTGTGTGTGTGAGAGAGAGCGCTGCACATAAGCACACGGGTTGACTGTGAGCGAATTGTTTCCGAATTTGAGGGGGATCACAATAGGGTAAAGCCAGCAACCGGAAAAGGAGGGGGCTGCGTCAGGGCTGCGTAGCTTGCCGCCGCAAGCGAATAGACGCTGGCGGAAGTGGTCATGCCAGACTAATAAACAACAGTTTGATCAATCACTTAATCAGAATTTATACAAACTATCCATTTTGTTTAACATTTTATTGTATTTAATAACGTTTCAATTAATTCATTTAGGAAGAGTTGACATAATAGACCTTTAAAAGCTAACCTATGTAATGTTTGGGATCTAGTGGCATGGTTGTTCTTCACTTGGATAAAAAAAAAGTGATAATAAAAAATAACAAGAATTTTATTGACAACAAAAGCACCAGATATGATAAATATAAAGACACTTGAATTTTTCTTATTGATTATGTAAAATGCAATAATCCACTTAATAGGACCTTCCAGCTGGTTCCTTTAAATGCACAGGCAAGACATGAGTAGCAGAACAATATTTTATTTACAAATGGGTATTAAAATTCAAGACATTTTCCCTTTAAATGGTTTACTCCCATCATACAAACAAACTCATAAGTTCTAAATGCTCTAGGCCTGTATTCATTCTTATCATAATGTACATAACACATGCTGCTTTTTTGTAAATATAGCAGCAGCTGACACAGACACTAATTTCCTTGACAAACAAGATTGTGTTCATATTGTTTAACATTGTTATAGCGTTACTAATAACAGCCTGAGGAGCTGCCTCGGTCTCGGTTTGTCTGGGCCTGAGTACCGGTTGTCCTCCCACTGAAAAATTGTCATGCCGACGCAAATTGCATAACTGATACCATTTCTCTAACATTTGTTCTCCTCTGTCTATCTTCCATGATTGGCTGAGCGATGCCCCGGGGGTTCTCTCCCTCTGTCTACTCTCCATGCCACTCGACTGACTCCGAGTTCAGTGCGGAATCAGCCGTCCTATGAACAGATACTCCCCGCCTGCTATTGCCTCACATCAGCACAGATTCACCGTCCATCAGGATAGGACTCTTTCTACTCGCTTGCTTGTTCAATCTTTAAATTCATTTTTGCTTTGCTCATTGGTTGCCTGTTTGTCCTCTTCCAGTTTCGCTGGTGATGACGAGACGGTGTGGATCTGGTCCCCCCTCTGGCAATATCTGAGAATGGATCATCAACGTGGAAGATGTTGCAGTGGTTAAAGAGATCCTATTATACTACTTTTCTGGTCTTAATTTCTTGTTAAAAACTGCTATAGAGCAACCTGACACGAATCACATCACAAAAAATGATGTAGATTTTCAGGACACTCTTCCTCTTACCCTAGCGAGCACAGCAGTCTCTCTCTACACACTGCTTTGAGCTTCTCCGCTCCTCCCCCCTGCTGCAAACCCCACTCCGTTGTGATTGGTTACCTTCCTTCCAGCAGCGGGAGATTTTCAGCTTGCCTGAGCAGCATTACCATACATGGAAACATCCGGGTGCGTGACTCAAACTACCCGGAAATTTTAACAAGTTATTTCTCGACCGGCTGCCATAGTGTTTAGTGCTCTGCATAGCCACCCCAGACGGTCAGCATGGAATACGTCGAAATGCATGTACGTAAATATTTGATACGCTAGTATGGTTAAACATGACTATAAATCATTATAACAACGTTTATAGGTCATAAAAGTCGAAAAGTATCATAGGTCCTCTTTGAGGACGCCACCTGGAGACGTGGGATGTAATCCCAACGCTGGAAACCTTACTTTTCCATGGTGGAGACGAGACGGTGTGGATCCTCTGGCAGCATCTGAAGTCTTCCTGCATCCATACTATCCACACTATTCGCACTTTAATTTAGTATTACCATGTAAACATCTGGTCAATGATCAAATTCCTTCGTGATTTTCTCTACTTATGACATCTATTGCAGTATGTTCGTCCTGGGAGAGGGATCCCTTACTTTGTCAACTCTCCCTGAGATTTCTTCAAATTTTTTAATCCCGGTAAAGAGTTTTTTACTGGGAGTTTTTTCTCAGCCGAGCTAAGGGTGTAAGGGCAGGGTGTCATATTGTATCATATTGTATGGAATGTAAAGCCCACTGAGGCAAATGTCTATTTGTGATTTTGGGCTATACAAATAAAACTGATTTGATTTGTTTAATATCTAGCTGCACATGGACTTGATCGAATAAATGCGTGTCATGCTCATGACAGACTCTCTGTCTGATATCAATCAGCCACCATCCAACATGTAACAGTCAGTAAACCGCCGGCCGCCAAGTAATTTCCATCAAGGAAACTGACATGGCAAATGACATGCTACACAGGGAAGGAGAACGGAAGAGCGAGGCATGTAGGAGTTGCTGGTGTGTGAGGCAGTTTAGCGAAATAATTTAATTTATTTAAAAAATACTATTTTTTTTAGTTACAGGAGACTGTAACATGATTCTCAAAGAGAATACAACAATGATCATGTGAAGCAGTTTTGTAGAAATGAACTATTTAAAAGAGATGGGTTATCTAATCATGGCAATGTTGTTTTTCTTGTGGTTAGAGCAAATACTCTACATCTTTTAGTCTCAGTTCTACAGTCACATCACATAATGTGTTACTAAGGTTAGAGAATTACTAATACACAAATAAAAGCAGGACAAAGATAATGCTTGGTAAGTTTTGTTCTTCAAAGCAGATGAAACATCTCGAGTGACGGCCTTTTAGCTAATTCGGGGAGTCACATACATTTTGTTTAACTCCAATCACCTGCCGTCTTCATCAATCTATTCAAAGCTATTGAAAGTCTGCTGTGAGCACAACGATTGACTGTCCGAGGGCGTGTGTTTGCCAGAGGTTTGCCAGACTGTTGGTTTTGTGTTTCTATGGAGGCTTGATGAAGGACTGTAGGGTGGGGTTATCTGGACATCTGCATGCTGGCTGTGTAATGTGTGCAAAGGAAGTTGTTCCTGATATGTGTGAGCCGGTGTGTGGCTAAAGAAGGCCTCAGGTTGTGTCTGGTGGATGTATGCTTGACTCATAGCCAGGCTGAGGATCTCCGTCTTTTCCTTGTAGAAGCGCAGCTCGATGCCTCGTCTGCGCGCCAACACCAGCTCCCTCTGCGCCGCCTGCAGCTCCTCCCCGAGTCGCCCCGGAGACCTCTGCTCCCGGCCCAGCCAGTCTAGAGCCAAACTGCTGCGCATGTACTCATCAAGTCCTCGCTGAGAGTAATATGCAATCACACTCTTTAGTGGAGGAAAGGAAAATAAGCAATCATTAGATAGGAGCAAAGATACTGATGCATTACAAAAGGGCGAGTGAGTGATTCTGGAGAAAAGAAGTTGTCCAAAAATCTGTAAATATCTCCTCACAATCCGATACTTTTACTGTGAGTGCCTTAAAAAGACAACCCAGTGCTAAAACAGAGCATAGATTGGTTCCTTTTGTTTAAATACTAATTTACAGAGCCTAGGCTGTTTATTTACACCAGATTTCGTTTCAGCGTACACACAGTACAGACAGGTATCAGATTGTAAGGAGATATTCACTGATTTTGACCAAAAAGTAATTTTGTCAACAAGCATTCTCCAGAATCACTGCCTCCAGCTTTAAATTCAGTTTAAAAAAATGAGACCCTGTATGTCCTTAGCATGATCAGTACCTGTCGAGAGAACTCTCTTTCCCTCAGAGCCTTCAGTGTCCCGTTCCAGTGTAACAACTGGAAAACCGTCATCATCTCCTACAGAGGGAAAGAGAGAGAGGGAGAAAGTTGGTGAAAATGAGATATACAGACGGATAGAAATTCTTGCACAATCATGTAAATACAGTGATTTCCATAACAAAGTCAAACATCCAGCTCTGTGTACGTAGATTTGACAAAGATAACGTATTGTGTGGATATTTCACCTAAACTGTGGATGATTGGTTTGAAAGGATATTGTAAATCATTCATGCAATAGGTAGGTTTCACCCTTGTTATAAAACTCTGTCTGACTGAACAGCTGTTGTGTGTTAAGAGCTAGTGACATTGGTGTTAAGCAAAGAGAGTCTATACATTAAGTGAAACACTTGACACTGAAACAGATTTTAAAAAACACAACACATTGTTGTGCGGGGCAGAAGCCCATGTTGTATTTGTGGGACTGTTTACTCTATTTCCAACCGTGCATCTGCCCTATGCTACTTGTTTGTGAATCTGCCTTGCTACCAAACTGTCCCACGCCTCCTGCATAGCCAGCGTGTGAAAATTATACAAAGCCAGAACAAATGCACAGCCTCTAGGACATGTATTCCACATGTGAGCTTGTACGCAGATGTGTGTATTTCTTGGAAGCTCTTCGCCTCCATGCTTGGGAGCCATGCTTTAGCAGGAATGATAATGGACCCATTTCCTCCAGTTGATAGCCCTCTGTCTGCATACATGCTTATTTACACAAAAGGTAGAAAGATTAGGTGTTTCATACCATGACTCCTATGTCTGGGTGTAACCGAGAGTGAGATGGAATGGGAATACATTTGCAAAAACACACTACGGGTGCTAAGATAACAGTGGAGGTCAGAATAACCACCCACTGGTTGTGATTCTTGTTATGTTTGGCTTAATAATTCCCAATTATATCCAATTCTAAATACACCATTTAACATCCATTAGTGCAAAGTGTCCCTTCAGAAAGGCTGAATCCCTTGAAGTAAATTGATCTTTCACACTATTACCACATGATTTATGAGAAGAGTTAGAAGGAAAAATAGCATTTCCCAAAATATGCCTTGCCCTTGTGATTCACCTGAAACTCAATCATGGTCCTTCCTATGTAGGAGTGGAGCAGCAAACTGTAGGTTCCTATACTGGTGCCTGAATCACAGGCCTCTTCTATGGAGACCTGTACAGGGACGACAGTGCAGGTCAACAACATTCATGCTCAGACTAAACACTCTCCGTCTGTGTCATTCCTCAAGTCTGCCAGCCTTGTAATACGGTGTGTAAAACTGTGTGTGTGTGCGTGTGCGTGAATGCATTGGCTCACACCTACAGCACTCTCTGTGGATGCCTGCTGTAGACTCTGAGCGATGAACTGCGAGTCGATGCGTCGACATGGCAGCTCGTTCACCAGCGAGTTCATCAGAGCCACGCGCGCTGCATCCCTCCGAGCCTCTGCCTGAGTGCTGCACACCTGAAGAGAGGACCAACACAGAGGGTTATAGTTTAAAAACAAATATGAAACTTTGTCACTTTGTCAACAGAAGTTTCAGGCTATGCTGACATGTCTGAGCCTCGGATTGAGCGACTACGGTACCCTCTCTGTAAATTGGCACCCATTCCATTCAGATGCTTTTACACTTCATTGCAGTTAATCACGGGATCAGAACCCAAATCACCAATGAGATTAGGATGTTAGAGGCATTCACACACAGGGCCAATCACATGCCCTCTCTGAGCCAAGGGCTGCTGTCTGGGTCACAATGAACTCATTGAGAAGCATTGTGTGATTCAAACGGAACAACATCAACGTAAAACAATCTTAAAAGTGTGTGCGTGTGTGTGACCCTTTGTGACTGATAGGCCTTTAAGTGCTTAACTTACCTCTCGATGTGAAAGTTACTGTACTTCCAGAGAAGCAGTTGAAGATCAAAAAGTATCACTGCTATGTATGTGAAGTAACTCAGTTTAAAACAAAAGTCCTACAGTCCATTTACTTAGAAAAGCAAATTCTTAGTTTATTTGCCTCCCATTCCTAATTAGTTTACTGTTTCCATGCCCTTTGCAATTTCACCATCAAGACAGAAACTTTTGCTGCACTATGCATCTCAAAAATACAAACTTTCAGCTTATGCTTGGTCGTGTATGTGTACTTACCACATGATGGTTATCTTTCTTACTTAACACCAAGGATAGCTGGTTTAAGTCAACATTGATGCAACAGTCATGTTTCGATTAACCTACGTAGCATAGAAAACATACCAGACAGCACTGTGGATGATTAACACACCTTATAATTCCCAAAGCAGCTTCCTCCAGGCAGGGTGACATAGCAGACATATGGGGGACCAGGGGATGGAGCGGACTCGTACAGCAGCAGGCTCTCTGTCTGGATGGCAGCGTCCCCAAGAGTAGCATCTGATTCACTGCTTGACTGACTCATCTGCCTCTGCTCCCAGAAGTTATGGAGCATGGACACAACATTCACTGCGCACATTTCAAAAGGACACATCAGACCCAAAAACACCCTTCTGGATCGTTTCTTTTTAGTGTCACTCGGAGGAAAACTGTAAGATTATGTGTGAACGTCGTTAATCTAAATCATACAAGACGGACAACTGTAAATCAGAATTTTCAGACAGCGTATATTTAAGAAGAATCAGGAGATTCAATTAACACACCATAATTAACACAAATCAGGATAATTTTTTACCCTGAAATAGGTTTAAACACTTTAAATCTTTTCCGTTTCCTTCACTGTGCACCAAACTATTCAGAGCAGCTCAATCTATGGCAGCAGTGATAACTAATTAAAGTAATTGCTTGACTGTTTCTGTATTATGTTAATGCATCATTGTCAGTTCAGTGGTACAGTTTGAAGTTGTTTAAGTTTCAGTCTGTAACTAAAAACTTGTCTATTTCCCGCTGACACAAAGATTTAGTTTCTCAGTTACTCACAGTCCTTGGGGCTGGTGTCAGTCTCACTGTGTGTCAGGTATGACATGATGCTCTCCTCCGCTTTGACTCTACTCATTGTAATCCAGCATTTACTTCCACAGCGGTCCCAACTACATTATTTTCTCATCAATATGGTCCATCCAAACAGCACGCATGGCCCTAGAAATGAGCACCAGCCTCAGGAGTGGAACAACAGAGAATAAACTCAAATTCTGAGAGACCCAGAAGTCTCCGTTTCTCCCCTCCTATGTGAACATCTCACCAGGGTTTCTCTTTTGAAGCACACCACCTTTGTCACCCTCACAGCCAATTAGCTTTGAGGGCTCTTTGCTCTTTCTGCACACACACACACACACACACACATACAGAGGTGCAGAGCAGGAATGCTGGGCCCCTCCCCTCGGGCTGTGCAGCTGGCTAATCCCTGAACGGAGTTGGACAGTTAAAACATTTGAACAAAGTTGCTAATTTGAACCACAGGCGGCACAATGTTAAGGTCTGGAGGAACAAGAAAAATATTTACTATTCTACCTTCAGTAACCACCATTTTACAACACTAACTGTTGAGTAGAATTATCCCTAAAATGAAAATGTAGGGGTGGGATACTTCTGACATCACTCACTAATTTGGGCCCACGGAGCCAAGAGTCTGAGCTCCATTCACCCACTTCAATGTGAATAGCCATTGTTCAAGTCTGAATGAATTTGCTCTCTGAAAGCCTCTTACACATAAAGAACCAAAATCTGAGAAAGAAGTGGTTTCTTAGCTCCCAAGTCCTCTTGCTCCCTCATCTTTGAAATGTCATGCCCCACTCTGTATTGAGTCTTGTCAGTGCGAATGGGGTATGTGTGAGTATTTCCTGCAGTTTTTAATGCTGAATGCATTGGTGTTTTCCGAAGCACGTATGTTTCCAAACGCCTGTGTCAGTTTCTACGTATTTGATTGGTTGTGGGGAGGGCGGAGGCAGGCTTCTATTTCAAACTACCATAACAGGCGGGGAGACCTTTTAAACAGTGGACGCTTAGCATAAATTAAAGCTCTCTGAACGATTATCCTGTTGAATCTTAAATACACACCCACACTAGTCACTCAGTCCACAGTATACCCACAACTAAAATGAACTTGAAACTATAATAATAGCAAAAGTCACTCAAAGTTTGTCTTCTGTAGCCATCTTGGAAGTTAATATGACAGTTATTAAAACGGTTGTGCTCAATTGACTCGCAAACCCTTTCAGCACAGGTGCATATGATGTCCTGACGCCATTCTTTTGAATAAACAGACAATAAAACACCTCATCAGGTACCTTTGAATGGTTTAATTATAAATCATACGGCTTCATTATAATAAGTAGTGGATATTTACATTAGGCTGTATGTGTTGAAACTGTTCACTGCAGTTAAAAAAGAAAATAAATTTTAATTATTCTCTCATGTACACCCAACACACTAAAGAACAATGTTGTTTCCCAGATACTTCTTCCATCCATGTTTTTACATTTTAGACAAAGGAGCAGGGGAACATTGCGGCGTGCCTGTTAACCATACAAAAGAGGATGTTGTCATGAATTCTGTGTTTGTCACTACAGTCCCATTTATCCCCAGAAGGATTCGCTCTCCAGACTAGACTTGATGTTACTCTGGTTGTCTCTCCTGGATTCTGTCACCAAGTTGGCTTCTCCTTTCTGCAGACGTCTCCTCTGCGAAGCCTTCTGCTGTTTGCTAAGCTGCCTCTTCACCTTCTGACGGACCACTTCCTGTAGCACGCACACGCACACACACACACACACACTACAGATAAATGTACTGCACAGTCTGTGTCTGCATTGCAAGGCAAACACAATAGTATGTAGACATGGTGCCTTTAGCTACAAGTCACTTCAATGCAACACTATGTGAAAGCTCTTTAGCAACACCTACAAGACATTACAGTTTATGTCCAAAACTGTGCACCAGGACTGCTAAAATGTCTAAAGGTGCCAACACACTGCACACCGCCGCGGGGCGAGTTTACATAGAAAGTCAATGTATTTCGAGCGCCGCCGCGCGATTGGGCGGCCGCACAGCCATAGCCTATCAGCGTTGAGCTCCTCCCGACGTCACTCGCTTTGGGACGACTGACAGAGGAAATTAAGATGGATGAAAACATAATAGTCACAGTTTGCTCCCATAAGTTCTGTGAATAGCCTCTGTGTCTGTTGCCTGCTGTGTACAGCTATCAGTTTTGCTTTGAGAACCAAGTTAGCACCAGTTAGCTTGGGTAAAGCACCATCAGCACAGCAGACTGGTGCTCTCAGCACCGGTTAGCATCAGCGCCAGAATATCCCCAGAGCAGGAGAAGGCTACTCTGGTCGGGCGGCGGACACAATATGACCCAATATGATCAAGCGGCGCGGAACCTGCGATTCGCGCGGCCAACCGCCGCGCCGCGGAGTGCAGTGTGTTCGTATCTTAAGTGTTTGTAGTTTACAATGATGCTATATTGACCCCTTGGCCTTTGTGTAATACATCTAAGGGCTGACTGTGTTTTACTTACTGGTGGTATGGTAGAACAGCTCCCTATGCTGCCCATTGTGGCTTCACTGTCTGTCCTCCTCCTGCTGTGCTCTGCCATGTGTAACAGACTGTCGGAATCTCTGCGAGAGAAATACGAAGGAAAACAATACATTGCAAATAAAGCATATTTTACATTTTTTAAGTGTAACAAGAATATTTGGAAACATTCCCTGCTAAATTGAATGCAAGATGCGCAGTATTTCGATTTTCAGACTGTCTGTACCATTGCTTAAAGTGTATGGAATATCTCAACTTGAACTCTATTGTGTTTACCTGAAGGGTTTGAAGTCTTTGTTGGCAGTAGAAAGGTCTGCCAGCTCTGGACACTCATCCTCAGCCTCATTCAACTCTTCCATTACTTCCTTGTCCGTCTCGTTATCAATTTTAGCAGTAGGTGTTGACTCTGTCTCTTTTTGTTCTTCCCCCTTTTCACTCTGGCTGTTCTCATCCTGTACCTCTGCATGCGAGTCGCTGACTTTCAGACCTTCCAGTTCGAGCATGGCTTTTTTATATTCCTCCATGTCGGCACTCTCCTCCTCTTCTTCTAATTCTTCTCCCTCCTCGTCTGATGCCTCTTCACCATCTTCCTCAGGTCCAGCAGGGTGGAGCATAGCACTGTCTCTCTGCATATCTCTGGTGAAGCCGCTAGCTGAGACGTCCACATCTAGAGAGCAAGACCGCCTGGAGTAAACAGTGACAACATAGAGCAGTGCTTCTAAATTATTTTCTGTCATGCCCCCCCTAGGAGACTGAAATTTTTTCGCGACCCCCCTAAATTGAAATACTATTGAGAACCTGCTAATATTTATTTATTTATCTGTATAAGAGTTATATATGAGTTTGAGTTGCTAGCACCAGCATTCTGCATACAATCACCTTATTATTAAAATAGATTAATAAAATTTGCTGACATCTGCAACATCTTAAAACAATTTCCAAGTTTATTAACTCAATTTGTAACATTTAAACAAGACCGTTCAGTCTGTGTGAATCTCAAAACACAGAAACAAGAGCAAATGATTCACTGGGGGTTTTCATTTAATTAATAAATGTTTTAAACAGTAAACATTGGTCACTTGTCAGTCAGCTTCATCAGCTTATTCCCTTTCAAAAATATATATGACTTAAAAATAAACATTACTCTTTGTGTGCAACATTTGCAACAATATTTAATGTACAATTTGCATACTTTCCCTGAACATAACACAAGACATTAAAAAAGCCTTGAACCCTGAACTATTTGAAACTGGCAGCTACATCAGTTTGAGCTTTTTTAATATAACTAAATTCACCTTCACAATTATTTTGAACTTATTTCCCTATTTGTCTGTTTTATATGAACACATTCTGCTTATAATACACAAAAATACAATTTGCTCTGTATTTTAGTGGCTGCAGTGAGCCCTCTTTGCAGTGCACATCATTCCAAATCTGGGCTTCAAACTTGATACTGCTACTCTTAACTCTTGCTCAATGTTAAGCTGGGACCTGTACTTTGTCTTGAGTGCAGCAACAGTGGAAAAGCCCATCTCACACAGATAGGATGTGGCAAAGGGTAGTAAGATGTTGACAGCCTTCTGTCCAATGAGTGGATACTCCCTTTCTTTGTAAGATCTAAATTATGTTACACTTCTGACCCTTGGTATAATGTTTATTTAAGAAAAAAAAAAAATATAAAAAAAAAAAAATAATAATAATTTTAATGCCCCCCTGCCGCTCGCGCCCCCCCTGAGACCCCACCATTTGAGAAGCACTGACATAGAGTAAGATCAGGTAAGAATTGCTATTCACCCACAATACAAATCACATTTTTATATGTAGAGAAGCAAAACAAATAATGATGGAAAATGTATTTATGTCACAAGTAAATCAAATCAAGTTTCTTATTTTTTCATGACACAAAAGTATTGCCCAACTAAAAACCGTTTACTAACGATATAGGGGAAGGTGGGGTGATTTGTGCAACTTTTTACTCAAAGTGATTTTAAAGTGAGGCCTTGACAGTTATGTCTCCAACTCAAATATGTACATATATTTCAGGATGTTGTGCATCCCTGGCAATAAAAACTTTGGATCTGGAATAAACTGTTTAAGAAATATAGCTTTCGGAAAAAAAGTTGCCTTGTCGCACAAATCACCCCACGTAGTGGGGTGATTTGTGCGTCATTGTGTCACAATGACAAAGTCACCATCATCATCTTTCTGGCCATCTGAACTCTCATCAGTGGTGTCGTTAAGTGGAATTGAGATGTCACTCTCTTCTGAGCTACTGTAGACAATCACTTTCTTTTGGTGACCAGCGTATACAGCCATGCCACTGGCACAACTCTCAGAAATGTACTTTGCACTAGTTGCTCCGTGCTTGTGGAACCAACTGCCACCTGACAAATGTGATTCCCCCTACATTTCTGCCTTTAAATCAAGGCTCAAAACCCATATGTACACCCTGGTGTTTCCTCCCCATTAACCTCTGCACTACTTACTTACCTCTGCACTACTATCTGTGTTTATGTGGATGTATGGGCTTTACGTCTTTTATTTTGGTTATTGTTATTTTACCTTCATTGTTTACCTACTGAATGCACTATGTACAGCACTTTGGACAGTGCAAACTGTCATAAATGTGCTTTTATAAATACATTTTACTTACTTACTTACTTATAACTCACCCAGGCCCTTGTGCACAAATCACCCCATCCCCAGAATTTTGGATAATAGGCATGATGCAGCAATTTAGGGTTGACATTGTGCTAACTATATAGACTCAAAGTGTAGCATACCAAAGCACTAAAACATGTGTCAAATGTTTTCAAACGTGTCTATAATTGTTCAGACACAATAATCAAAAAACCTTGATCATGGAAATTTTACTTTGAAAGGCAAAACACAGTTTTTTGAGCTTAAATGTGCTTATATCTTATTCCTTGTGTCTCCCTTCTTTACAGGATGAGTCAAATGGATGGCTCTTCTTAAATATGTGGTCACATTTCCAATTTCTTCCACGGTTTTCTAGAAACAAGGGGTTTTGCAACTTCCAAAATGCACAAATCACCCCACCTTCCCCTATATAAAAATAACACCAAAATCATTTTATTTGTATATTCATTCAATCACAACTGAAGCAAAAAATCCAGCAGTTACCTGATGTCTTTGAAAGTTGGGTAGAGCTCGCTCTCGTAATTGTATCGTTTTGCAAAGAAAGCTCTGATGCATTTGACGTCTCTGTCAAAGTACCTGTAAACAAAGTTTGGAAAAGTGAGCGACGTATACATCTTTTCATTGGTTTTAGTCATTATAGGTGTTCATTTATATTCAGTATTTATAACAAACAAACCAACCATTCAGCATTAGCATGTGAGGTGGACACCATTTGAGGGAAGTCGATCATAGTTATGTGGTCCTGGTCGTCCAACATAAGGTTGAACTCATTAAAGTCTCCATGAATCAGGCCGTGATTGGCCAGTTTGACTATGAGCTCCATGAACTCATTGTACAGGGCTGGTGGATCGTGCAGCTCATGCACCTGACACCTGAACAAGAGAGAGAGAGAGAGAGAGATGATACACACTTGTTTCACTAAGATGGTAGGTAGAGTGTACCATTACTATTACAAATGTAATATATAAACAAAGAAATAAGGGTGGCCTGTTAACTTACAGTGGAAATCCATTGATGAGCTCCATCACTACAGCATGTCTGTTATAGTCCACAGGTTTGGGAACAGGAAAGCCCCGATCATACAATGCCTGGAAAAATTAGGAAGTAGCTCAACAGATGCCCCAAAAAAAACTGGAATCTCAGTGCACATCTTATGATGATGAGATGCTTGTGACATGTTTTTACCTTCATGTAGGCAAACTCCTTCATTGCAGAAAGGCGAGAGAGGTAGAGCCATGACATGTTCTTCCTGCCTTGGTGGTAATCTCTCTTGTTCTTCAGGTTCCTGAAGGAGGTACGACCCAATCTATGAAGCTTAAGAGCGTACTGCTCCCCCTCTGGACTGGCCACAATATATATATCTACAGGAGGTCAAAACAAAATAAACATGTGTAGGAACATGAGCACATATAAAGTGTCTTACCCCAGCAAAGCAGCCCTGAAAATGTGGCAGAATAGATGTAATTTAAAGCAACACCTAGGGAATCAACTGCTGATTTAAAACTAAAGTTTTTATTTAAATGGAGTAAAAAAATAGTGTTGTTCCCTGTATTTATTTAAGGTTATGAGTAAGAAAAAAAAATTATATTTACAATTGTCTGTTAAAGAAAGTGATGATTGAAGACATTTCCTTTTTTAAACATTTTGTGCTTGAACAAAATGTCTTGAATCATATCATGAGAGTCTAGATACATATTTTCTTCCTTCCACCCTTTTTTTGTTGCATCATACCACTTATTTCAACCAAGTCATACAGGTAAAAACAAGTGGTTGCTTTGTGGACAAAGATACAGTGCACATAACATAGGTGATTTTGCACTTACCCGACTCTTTACCCACACCCATCTGATTGCCGACTGAAATGAGCACCTCTCTGGAGCAAAAGGTCTTAAGAGCCAAGTAGTCGTATCCCCCATTGTTCAACCTGTAGCCCTGCACACCTGAAATCAAAATAAACAGAAACTGAAAAATAAGCTACATGCACCAGTTTCTACTTAGACTAGTGAGGTTCATTCAGCAAGCAGATTCCTGTGCTTTTCTTACCTTTGGAGCGCTCATAGGCCACAAGCTTGTGTTTGACCAGCTCTCGAAGGACCTTGTTGCAGCCGCCATGTTTGAGGCTGGCGATGGAGGACAGGAGACTCACTGGAACGATCTCGTGGTTCTTCATCCCCATCTCAACCTGCGTGAGGGAACAGTCAAAGGAGGAAGCATAATTTGATCAGTGCCGAGATTCACGCCTTGTCTGCAGAGACAATGTTAAAATGACTAAGAAAGCTGAGAGATGAAATAACACGAAATGAGGACTGATCGACCAGACCTTTTTAATCCTGTTGCTCGCACTTTTGCCATTTGTGGTTGGGTGGAAATTTTAAGTTGAAGTATCATAAAGTACATCAGAGATAACAAATGTTCACTTTCTTTCCCCAAGTCAATCTTAAAAACATTACTAACATACTCATACTACTTATAATCATTCTTACTGTTAATACTAATGTTACACGATTCATTAAATGTGAATCATTATGGAAAGGAGGAATGATTACAACAACCAAAATCCCTTTTAATGAACATATAGATAGGCTATGTATAGTTTATCAAATTATATTTTTATTAATCTCTCTGTCGTGCCGCCCAATGTTGTAGATGTGCATTATTCAATCACTCTTTATTAAGTAAACGATTTTCTGAATGGTCACGAATGTCCTCGTTAAGAAAATACAGTTTAATAGCCTGTACAGGATTCCTAGAAGGCAAGCAAGATTTACTTGTTTAATGCCACACGGAATACAATTAAAAGTTCATTTTCACAATAATAAAAACGGTAGTAAAGAATCCGAATGACATTCTTCACATACGAATTATTCACGTAAGATCTGTATGAACCCTGCCAAGCCACTGCAATGACAACAATTACGTTATTTTCCACACAGGGCTAAACATTTTCAAGCCAAAATGATGCTCCTGAAAACACTGTTTTACTACTATATGGTCCCGCACCACAGTTAGCCTAGCACATGCTAAGCTCGGGCAGTTCGCTCGCTACTTACCGCCGTGAGGACTCGGAAGTCATCTCGAGATAAGTATCTCAACACCACCACATTCAGCTTCCCCATGTTTAAACTATCGCTCGAACAGTTACTGTGTTTAGAAAAGTACGACTATTAGGCTACTTATTATGCTACAGTGGTCCACATTTTTAGTAAACACACGTGCAAGGCGGAAGTTCTTCTTCTTCGTTACATTTCCGGCAGGCTGTAGCCTACGCTGTAAATGTAATGCTGCTTTCCTGCGTCTATAGATCAGAATTAACCAAATTCACCCTATATTTGAGTGTAAAGCCCACTTCCCTTTGCAAGAATTTTAAGACCGATTTGCCCAGAAGTTAAGCAGAACCACATGTTTATTTTCTATATTCACACAGACCATCTTAAAACGTAGGCTATGCCTAGGCACTAGGCTATGCGTTCGATTTAACAATCCACACAGTGTGCCAGCCTCAGCTTTGTTATAATGAACAACTTCAAGGTCATCCTCCCTGCTAGACTAGCCTATATCACTGGCTTTCTCTTTGTGGTTGGCTTAAATATAAAGTAGGCTAATATCTGCCATTGTGTTATTTTTTCCACTGTTCCTGCCATTTCATATCCAATTTGCTTTTGCAGACTGGCTTACACATTCCCCTTAACATAAAGTTATGCAAGGTCCACATGTGTCTTTAACAGGGCGGATTCTTGCTAGTTTGTCTGCTATTTACTGCTATTTGCCACCCTCCCCTACTCCTGATTGTCCACAACAATTCAAAAAGAACCTCAACTCTTACTCCGAAGCAAGCTTTCATAAACTTCATAAAGCAAATCAGAACGAGCTGATGTCGCACAATCCTTCAGTGCCATCAAATCAGAAGCAGATTCTGAACAGGTAACACTTTTGAAGGGCTTGATTTGATCAATCCACTTCAGGTCTGCAGATTAACCAAGAAGGCAAAGGGGACCAGACTTTGTTCTGTTCAAGCCCAACATTGTAAGGAATACATTAGCTTCACAGTAGTGGACTATTATATCACAGTGGTAAAATGGTGAAATTATGTCTCATCACAATTAACCTAAAAGCTCAAATGTATACTGTGAAAATGGCTTATGTAAACAAAAAGGTTGTACTGTACTGGTCTGTATTGTTATTAAGACCTATGTGTTGGATATTTTAGATTTATTTATTTATTATTTATTTATTTGATGGTTGGTTAATCTGTTGACATTTTTGAAGTTTGTTTTGTGTTTTGTATTCAGAAGTCCCAAAGAATATGCCTACAATAACATATCATGAAAGAAAGTATATCTAAGTGATGCTAAAGCATCAATCCAGTTAAATTTGGAGGTCAGTGTGTATGTATGTGTGTGTGTGTGTGTGTGTGTGTGTTTGTGTGTTTGTTTGAGAGAGAGAGAGAGATAGAAAAAGAGAGTGAGAGAGAGAGAGAGAGAGAGAGAGAGAGAGAGAGAGAGAGAGAGAGAGAGAGACAGACAGACAGACAGACAGACATTTTACTGGCAGGTTTCTGTTGCCATAGCAGCTGGATTCTGTGCATTCCAATGGCAGGTATAGGTTCTAAACAAAGTGAGAGGGTGTGTGTGTTTGTGTGTGTTTACTCAGGACTGCTCTGTGACAGACACTCTGTACTGCTCTTAGCACACACACACACACACGCACACACATGCACACACACACGCATACGCACACACACACACACACACACACACACACACACACACACACACACACACACACACACACACACACACACACACACACACACACACACACACACACACACACACACACACACACACACACACACACACACACACACACAGTGAGCCCTCCACTTCCACAGGCTGTGTTGACTCAGTGGAATTCCTCCATTGGTTTATTTAACATTCTGCGGTTCAGCAAGTGCCTGTATCCAAAGATAGGCTAGGCAAGCTGTGTGTGTGTGTATAAAAGTGTGCATGTGCTAAAATTAAGTGTTTTTACTGACCTTTGTGTGATACTATTGTAGACTGTCAAATTGATTTGGCTCCTTTGAACAGTGATTAATTTACTCCAAAACATTAAAAGTTTGTTACAGGCAAATATGTGTGCAGAGCAAGAGTGAGAAAATGAGCAATGTGTGAGTCACTTGGTGTCTGTGAGTTCTCTGCAGGTCTCTTGAATGTTTGTTTCAAACAGTTATTCACACTCTCTGCACTGCGTCATGGTTGTTTCCTGAGTCCATGACCACTCAGCGCTCCTGTCTGTTGACCTGTGTCACCACCATGGTGTGTTGTGTGCATTAACAGCTCCAGCAGGTGTTTCTTGGGTGGTAAACTATACATCTGTGTCCCTCTATATACACAAGCAGTGAACGAAATAACTGACACATTACATTTTGATGCAGTAGGCTACAACAACACCCTATAACAACCACAATGACCAGACCACATAGGGAGTTGAATGAGCATGGTTTTAACACCGCCTCTTTCAAAAATTGAACATTACAAGTGTATGATGTAACATAGAATAGTTTAACACTAATTTAATGTCTATCAAACACAATACTTTTTTAAAGTGTTTTTTTAATGAATTACCTGCAGTTCTTCATGTGGAAGCTAGATGTCACTGTGACACAGGTTGATTACTGTAGCTGCTGTCTGGCTTTGTTATCTTTGGTGTACGTCAAGTACTGAACGGGAATAATTTTCCTCCTGCATGTGCACCTGGCCCTTTGTTTGAAGTGAAGTGTCTTTGTTATACTAAGCAGACAGAGTGTTTGTAACAGGGCCAGAGTGAGGGAAAGAGAGCAGCAGCATTGTCCGCCGCAGTGTTTACTGAACCCCCTTGGATTTGATAATTCACAATTGCTCCGTCCCACATTGTCAAAAATACCATAGATGTTATTCAACAGACCGTTTCTGCAAAAGCATTACTGGATGCTATTTTGTCATTCCCCTTATAATCAAAATGATCTTGATCCCTAATGAGCTGCTTTTCATGTCAGTTATTTTTCTGGCTTTATTAGGACTCAAAATTCTGCATAGTTTAACCCTACACATCTATTCATTGTTCCCTTAATCTTTAATTTTTCCATGCTGAAGGCCAGAGCCGGCCCAAGCCTTCAGGGGGCCCTAAGCGAAATATGATTAGGGGGCCCCTCTCCTATGTTAGCGCTGCTGAAACTATAGATCTTTGTTAAATATCATTCACACACCCAGTGTTTTCCGCTATTGCCTCCACTGTGCAGCTGTGCGAAAATATTAGACAGCCGAGATTCAGACCCTCCCAGGGGGATCCGGGGGTATGCCCCCCCGTGAGATTTTTTAACCCTTTTAAAGTGAAATGCATGAATCTGGTGCACTCTGAGAGGAAAATTAAGAGGCTAAATATGAGAAATTTTGTGTGAACAAATAATTTGGAGACACTGGGTCAGATGAATTAGAAGCTATTGAAGAAGCACACATGGATTTTCCATAAAAATATTAATATAAAATTAAACATTATGGAGGGTCCTCTGGGTTGGGCTTGGAGCTCTTTTTCTTTTACGGGACACATTTCTCTGTAATATAGTGAATGCATTTAAATGCAGTGAGAGGAACGAAGCAGAAGAACTCTGTTGTCCAGCCACTGTATCTTTTTTTCCACAGACAAGGCTGAAATAGCCTATAGACCAGGGGTGGCCACTGTTTTTCAGCTTGTGAGCTACTTTTAAAATGACCAAGTCAAAGTGAGCTACCACCTACTATAAGGGGTCAAAAGTCACGATTCGGTACGTACCTTGGTTTTTAAGTCACGGTTCTGTTCTGTATGGTACAGTTCTCAGTTAAGAGGAAAAATGTGTGCAGAATTGAATTTTCACTGAGGGCCACATACAGAAAAATCTACGAAGGGCCAGGCCACTTTGCAAAAATAACACATTTATCAGGACATAGCTGCTCTGATGTTTAGTTTCATAGTGTCTTCGTAAATTGTAATCCTTCTTCACGGCAACACTTTACTTGCACATTAAACAGATACACCCCCCTCTTGTTAAATGCCATTGATACACCCAGTGTTTTCTGCTTTTGCGTCCAATGTCCAGCTGGGTGAAAATAGTAGCCAGCCGAGATCTCGCCCCTCTAAGGGGGGTCCGGGGGTATGCCCCCCCGGGAGATTTTTTAAAGTTTTTAAAGTGAAATGCATGAATCTGGTGCACTTTGAGAGGAAAATTAAGAGGCTAAAGCTGAAGAATTTTATATGAAAAAAAATGGAGACACTGTGTCAGATGAATTGGAAGCTATTGGAGAAGGACACATGGATTTTCCATAATAATATTATTTAAAATAAAATATTATGCAGGGTCCTCTGGGATGGGCTTGGTGCTCTTTTTCTTTTATGGGACATATTTCTCTGTAATATAATGAGTGCATTTAAATTATTTAAAAATTAAAAGGGCCATATTACATCATATTCTTAAAATGTGCCACGGGCCAATCAATCAGTTTTGACACCCCTGCACTAGTGGGTTAACTAAGAAATGCAAAAAAGTTTAGTAGTTTGGACACCCCTGCACTAGAATATGTGGTGGTCTGTTTGTCTGAACAGTCTTCCTCTCTCTGGTTGTATTTTACATAGTAGAATTTGCACAGTGCAGAAGCCTCTCCACTTCCTTGACTTGGATTAGCTTTGGTTAGCTCACTGTCAAATTAGAAAGTGGTGTCCTCTCTCCCTCCACCGAACGTCGGCGCATGCTCGCACGGCTCGTTCGCTCTTTCATAGTAAAAAAAATAAAAAATTTAATTAAATAATTTTTTTTTTTTTTTTTTTTAAGAATGCCACGCGATCGACCCACACTACCCGATCGACCTAGTGGCCACCTCTGCTATAGACTATACACAGTGCATGGGCAACTGAGGGCAGCCCCATTTCCAATTGTTTTTAAATAAACTCAATACACACTGTGCATGGAACATGACATGATCAGATAATTTCGGATTTCCTCCCAGATGAACTGATTACATTTTTAGGCTATTAATGATTCTAGACCAAAACATTTTATTCATTTTTTTTGTATGATAACTCACATTTGCATAATATGATGTTAATATCAAACACACAAACTAAAAAAAAAAAAAAAAAGGGTTTTTTTAGGGGGCCCCCCAGGCAGTCGGGGGCTAAGCGGCTGCTTAGTTCGCTTATGCCTCGGGCCGGCTCTGCTGAAGGCAAATTGGAGCACATGATAACATTGTACCTTAATTGGATACTAGTAATATTGATATACCAACTCTGATTTAGATTAGATTATCATATCAAATCGTAACTCAATTGCTCATAGGAATTTCTTTTAATATTTTGCTGCTACAAACGCATGACTACTTTTACATGATATTGAAGGGTTTAGGAGTCCAGATAAAAATCTGTAGCGACGAGACTGATTCGGCTGAATGTGTTATTTACTGATAAAACTTTGTGATTTTCTCCACTGGCTCTCAGCCACTGCAGATTGGGAGTCTCAAGGCAGAATTTCTTGTTAAACAGCCTATGACAGACAGGCGCAGTCATCTGTCTCACTGAGTCTGGACAGTTCCACACAAGCACAGACCAAAGTGACCGACTTTGTGTGTGTTTTTTAGTGAAGCTGGGCCCGGGAGTAAAGAGGGAGATTGTGGACACCCCTGTGTGTGGAATTATCTGGAACGGCATGGCCATTCCCGCATGCACACGAACACTCGCTCACTAACACACAGTGAGATAGTGTCTTCTTTCCAGATGTGTGTGAGGGGAACATTTTGCCATGCTTCAACACAAAGCAGCTCTCTTTTCAGTCTTCATGCCATTCCATCTGTTTCTTCATCATATCTTTTTTTTACAGACTTGGCCGAATTGAATTGAATACATCTGTTAACAAAAGTGGCCAAAATCGTCTGAGACAAATTCACCTCCACCATGTGTGTTTATGCAAGCACTCATGTGTGCCCACTGTTCTTTAGATGTATGTTAAAAGAAAATGTGATGACCTAGTCCACTTTACATTTATGGAGGGTTGAATATCCTCAATGGACTTCCAGTAAATCAGGATCCTTTGATTAGAAATTAATGAGACTCTCGTTAGAGTGAGATGAAAGTAAGAGCTGGATAGGTTAAAGTGATGAAAGGACCTTTGCAGTAGACTGCAGTAAAGTGATCTCTACATGTGATGTGCACATAGGGTATCAAAGCTATCAGCCCCTTACCCCCCTTTCTTTTTCCTTTTTTTGTTCACAAAAAAAAATGAATTACCTAGGCTGTTTTAATAATGCATGAAAGTTTTAAAGTGTTAGTATATATACCTACACACCTTACCTATATTGAGCCTCAACAACTATGTAGCATTAAACGTATGTAACATTTAAATGTCTTTTTTTGGATGATCAAACAAATTAGGTAACAGAAAACTAACCTCTTAACAGCAAATGTAAGGGAAAATAGTCAAGAATTTACTTTTATTCCTAACTTGCCGCTCAGCCCACAGAGGATATCTGCTCCACAAACAGACGTAAATAATGTTTAGGGTAGGCACCACATACACACACACACACACACACACACACACACACACACACACACACACACACACACACACACACACACACACACACACACACACACACACACACACACACACACACACACACACACACAACTACACACACACACAGTTTATGGTGTCAGGCCGTCAAATTGCTTTCTTGTTGTTTTGCGAAGTTAAGCTTCAGGGAGAGCAGGCTAAATTGAGGCAGGAATTGGAGAAGCTTAGGTAAGCTTCCAACAACAAGAGTGGGCTTTGTTCCTAGGGTA
This sequence comes from Hyperoplus lanceolatus, assembly GCA_026929865.2. Classification (NCBI taxonomy): domain Eukaryota; kingdom Metazoa; phylum Chordata; class Actinopteri; order Uranoscopiformes; family Ammodytidae; genus Hyperoplus; species Hyperoplus lanceolatus. Next base: position 17,252,866 of record CM049397.1, on the reverse strand, counting down.
TCATGGCTGTGCCTTTAGCCAGCTGCTGTGTGTTTGGAAACATCAAATTTGATTAGATTAGAGCAGAGGAGAGGAGATCTACTTACTCTGCCTGTTCTGCTGCAAGTCTCCTAAACAATAATCTGCTCTCAGGTGCCTTTACAAGCAGCGAGTAAACGTGGGGCCTGAGGAGGAATATGAGGAGGGAAGGCATAACCTGCTGTAAGCCCAGCTGATAGAGCTTTAAGGGAGACAGGTACACACACACACACACACACACACACACACACACACACACACACACACACACACACACACACACACACACACACACACACACATATGTGTGTATGTGTTTGCACTTGCAGTTTATGTGGGTGTATGCTTATTTATGCAATACGTGATGTATCATTTCAAAGTCTCCCGCTCTGAGCTGACTAAACTTGCTGAATTGTGCTCGCCTGTGAGACAGGCAAGCTGGCACTGTACAGGAATAAGGTGGAGGTTGCAGAGAGATAATGACTGGTTGGCAGTACAGTGTGCAGTCCCATAGCACAACTATAATAGGATCCTGTTTTACTGCTATACTTAATCATTTAAAATTGTGTGCACTTGTTATTTATAAATTCATTGTATGGTTTGCATACATCAAGTCTTACTATATGATTTATCTCTGTGCATGAACAGCAAACTGGACTTCTCTTCCAACAATCTTAGATTTTAATTCATAATGTATATAAGTAGGGGAGAACAGGGTTATATGTCACATGGGTTGGTTGTCACATTTGTTATATCTCGACACCAGAAGGCACTGTCCACAGAATTTTGGTATGGAAATATCCAGAATTGTCACCTATATAGTCCTCATTGGAGAAAGACAGCTGAATTTGAGGTGAGAGGACTTTTTGTGTTTTTCATGTCAAATTGAATATTTTTAGCTCTTCAGTATTTTTCTTCTAGAGTTTTACACAATGGGTTTATAACAAAACACGTGTTACCCTTAAAAAAGTGTAAAGGGAAAGCTATAGCTTAGATTATTGTTAGCTAGCTAACTAGTTGTTAGGTGGTTGTAAGCCTTTATAATAGCATGAAATTCCAGGTGGGGTTGGTCGTCACATTTTTTGGGGGGTTGGTAGTTCCTTGTTATCCAAAGGCTGCAGCCAGGAAAGGAACCCAGTAACTAAAGAAAATGTAAAACTATCCTCACTGGCATCCCAGAGAGAAAAAATAGAGCAGGACAAGGCAGCTAGCATGTAAGAGAAAAAAAGCGCAACAAAATCAAAACGACCCAGTGCATCCCAATCTAGACAGCTGCCAAGGCTACTGCACCCCAGTGCACTCCACCCCAGCTGGGGAAGAAGAAACAGAAGAGCAAGAGACAGGAGGATGAGTCTTCATCAGATGAAGTGGATAGTTTGTGGTTGGTTTGTATGGAAACGTTCTCCAACTGCAGTTCAGGGGAGGTTTGGGAGAAGTGTTGTATGTGCAACCAGTGGGCACACACGCTTTGCCTAGTTGGAGTGAGCACACCCTACATTTGCCATCATTGTAACTCAGACAGTGAATGTGTGTAGCCTAGTTGAGTAGGTTATTATTGTAAGACCTATTTGTTTTGTTCTTTATGTTGTTTCATAGGCCGCCTTAATATTGCTTTCCTGTTCGTTTATTCCTTGCTCATTTTGTGTTAAGATGCATTAAGTTATGTAGACCTATTTGTCAACTTGACAATGCAATTCTACTTTCAAATTTAGTTCTGCTTTCTTCCCTTCTTTTTACGATTTTGTCCATTAAGATAACATTGTGACAAACAACCCCATAGTGTGTGACAACCGACCACTTGATGGGGTTGGTTGTCACAATGTGTCAGCGTGTCTTTGATGATTAATTTCTTCTTTATTACAATAAGTTAGAAACTGAGAGGGATACACATTTCAAGCCAACACATTGAGCTTCAATTTAATGTAGGAATGACTATTAAAAGATGTTTTGGTGATGAACAATTCACACTAGAGTAAAAAGTTTGCCTACCAACCCCGTTCTCCCCTATAGTAACTGGGTTTGTTGTTCTTGCACTTCTCTGTGGGTTTTGAGCTTCAAAGTGAATGTTTTGTTCAGTGGCGCCATTTTGGCAAGTCCTCACATCTTTAACCGGCTTTTCTATGGCTAGCACTTGGGTTTTGTTTTGGTTTATGTTCAGGATTACCGTAGACAATTTTTGGTTTGAAGGGAGTTATGGTGCTATTTATTCATGGAGTCTTGGCATCGTTGGGAGGATGCTGCAGCTAGAGGAGACTCCAGTAGATAACTGTGCCAGACCAAGAAACACTCCCAAACCGCAAATAATCCTGAAACAACAAATAGTCAATCTTACCCCATACATGTTGACGAAACAAACAAACATCAAACAAACAAACAATATGTAATTTGTTTTGTAATTGAGCTCTAGATGCTCCTTTATGTTGAGATGAGGAACAAAGAACGGATGTGGTCAATGTAGTGCCCTCCCAGAGATATCAAGACTAATCTATGTTTGTGTGTGGGTTTGTGCAGGCACGTGTACGAGCATGGTGTATGTGTTAGTATGAATGATGCAGCATATGCCCCAGCCGGATAATAACATGCCACAGTGATAGAGAATGCTGCTAACTAACAGCAGTTCTCAGAAGATCCTCTCCATCACGAACACACTCAAACAGTGACACACACACACAACCCTCCCTTGTCAGACCCTTGTAATGGGATCACTGAGGGATTGGCCCTGCACCAGTCACAGTGCAGGTGCAAATGTGAACTCACGCACAAAGGTACAACTACCCACCCACATACGCTCACTCACATATCATCTAGAGGCTAAACATGGCTGTGTATCACTGGAACAGGAAAGCAGCTCTTTATCTCAGAGGCCGCTGTTGTTCGGGCCATCAGATAGCATCTTGTGTGTGTGTGTGTGTGTGTGTGTGTGTGTGTGTGTGTGTGTGTGTGTGTGTGTGTGTGTGTGTGTGTGTGTGTGTGTGTGTGTGTGTGTGTGTGTGTGTGTGTGTGAGAGAGAGAGAGAGAGAGAGAGAGAGAGCATGCACATGTGTGTATGTGAATTCGATGTGTGCACATTTGAGTGCATCTGTGTGTCTAGTTTAATAGCATTATCCTGCAAGCGTGAAATGAGACAGTCTCCCACTATCTGTCTTAAGGAGTGAGTCTGAGGGAGCAGAGTGGCTGGAATGAACTGATGGATCATACAGACTTCCAGTCAGAAGAGCCAGGGAGCTCTAATAGAAACTGTGCTGTAGAGAGCCATTTCACAATGAAAAATCCCTACATTTTGTGCCTGCTATATTATGTCTTTTATGGATATGGTCAGCTGATAGCTTGATGTGACACTTTGGATGAAATGTATCTGATTGATTAATTTTAAAATACTTAGGCCACTGGTTTAGTCTTTGGGAAAATTACACTAATAGTCAGGGAGCCAGCAAATGAAATGCAGACAGACAATTTTCCTATTACAGCTAGTGAAGATCAATATGGATTAGACTCCGGATTGCTGAAAGGAATTTCGTGTGAAATTGTTTTGCGCTGGTAGAAAACATGAACGTAAGCGTGTTAGATCTTCATAAATTGAAATAAATGCGGGAAAAATGTCCTGGATGTCTTGACGTCAGTCTTTGCTAGCGATGAATGAGATTACTTCATAAAACCCTGAACATGTGTTCTCTAAGCCTCGCCTGGTCAGTGGGCATGGTAACTCTGATGACTGCCGCAGAGAGCAGACACCAGGCTATCACAAAAAAACCTGAAGAAGAGATGTTTTTTTCCTGTCGGTTAGTTTTTGAATCTCACTTGTGACCAAATCTGTCATCCAGTTCTGTCTGAGCTGTTGCCTTGGGAGAAGTACACGCACGCACGCACACACACACACACACACACACACACACACACACACACACACACACACACACACACACACACACACACACACACACACACACACACACACACACACACACACACACACACACACACACACACACACACACACACACACACACACACACACACACTTTACACAAAAACATCAAGACTGTGCATCACAGTAATCACACCGCAAGGGATGCCGGGTAATTTGGTTAAAGATGTCAGGAACGTAAATCACCTCCAATCAGTCCTGCTCTCTCATTGGTCAATCCATCCGCCTCCAGAAGAACTTCATTGGTCACTCTTCAGGCCTGCTGCCTCTGCAGGTCTAATACTGTTCTACTGTTGCTCAATAGGACACATCAAGTATGAGACTTAAGTCTAACTCCAGAATGAAAAAAAAAACATTATTAGAAATTATTGATATGGAAGTTGTGTTTCTGCAAAAGAAATAATTCGACGTTATGAATAATATACATATTCACTTGAGAGTTAAATGAAAAGATTGATGCCACTTTCACGTGTAGCTAACCATCCAGTAGCTTAGCTTGAATGTTTTACTTAGCTTATAGAGTTTTAACAGGTGGAAACAGCTTGCTTAGCTCAGTCCAAGGAGAACAGAATCTTCATACGAACACCTCTAAAGGTTACCAAATAACAGGTTATATCCATATATTTTTCATGTGATGTGTTAATCCGTAAATAATTAAAAAAGACAGCCAACCAGGTTGGAAAAGGATTCAACTAACAAAATGTGACCTTTAGTGAGCTTCCGAGATAGGTGGATTTTGTTACCGTTGAACAGAGTCTGACGTTAGCCATGGTTCACATGCTGTTTCACTGCTGACAGATGAGGATATTTATTCAATCTCAAACTAAACTTTCCATGCTTATTTTGAAGAAAAGTGTTGAAAGCAGTTTGTCTTACTTAAAATGCAAATATTGTATCCCATATTAAAATGAAATGTACCCCCTGCCATATGTTTCACATTATAGAACACAGGTGGAAAAGCAGTTGTAGTTTTACTATAGCAAACATTTCTGTCTCTGCTGTGCAGTGGAATGTGGGAGAAGGCTTGTCATATACTCTCTTTCTCACACACACATTTATATGCACACATACTTTGATTTTCTCCAACTTGCACAATTGGGTAGACAGCTCGAGTTCTTCAAACAATACCTGGATAACACCCTGACAACCTCACTGCATATGTAGTGCTAATGATTACTCGTTAGGCACAATACATGCACACAGAACCATGCACGCACAGGCCTGAGCTCAGACTTAATGATTCTGTGAACGCTGCACATCTCACAGCCTTTTTTCATTTGCTCTCTCTCTCCCCTCGGGCAAGGACCTTCATCACACCACACTGACCATTGATTGGGACGATACACAGCATTAATAAATGAAATGAGTGCATGTAGCCGATCGAGATGAGAACCACACACATACACGCAGGTAGAAATATGTATGATATTCCATTTCAAACTGTGACGATGGGTGTTTGCTTTCGTAGACGGGGGCAGCAGAGGTGATGGATAGTAAAAGGAGCATACAAAAATGAACAGCCACCCACGGGGAAAACCATCCCACCTTGGATGTTTGCTGCACAGGGACTGCTCTGTGTGTGTGAGACATGCCGTTCTCAGTAAATATTCCTGGTATGTGTGTATGCGGTGGTGTACGCTCCTGGGAGGGGGCGCTATGTGGAGTGGCAGAAATGCAGCGAAAGAAGAGATGCTGTGTGTCTGTGTGTGTGTGTGTGTGTGTGTATGTGTGTGTGTCTGTGTGTGTATGTGTGCCCTGTCCAGGTGGATGTATTCTAAGTCAGGCTGTTTGTCAGTGCTGAGACCAGATCGATGTGGCTCTAATCTAAGGCAGTATGATGTGATTGATTACCTCATATTGTGAGGCCCTGCACATGGACCTCCACCTGGCTGTGATGGACACAAGCACACACACACACACACACACACAAACACACACACACACACACACACACACACACACACACACACACACACACACACACACACACACACACACACACACACACACACACACACACACACACACACACACACACACACACGTTATGATTGGTCAGTTCACCCAAGCAAAAGAATGGATTGGGACAAAATGAAATAAGAGCAGATTGGTTTCGCTGGGCACGAGGCTGGACAGTCTATCTGAGAGGGTCAGAAAAGATGATGGGAACAGAAAGTGTTCATTGATACCATCTTTCATGTGTGAGATGTTGATGTGTGTGTGTGTGTGTGTGTGTTTCCTTTCTGAAATTGGTTTCCTTAGTTGCGTTTGCTGTGCTATTTTTTGTCTGCTCTCCACCCACCCCTAACGGATGTCTGTGTGTGTTAATGTAAATGTGAGAGTTCTCGATGTTGACAAGATGTTTTTTTTTGTTGTAAAACCGCGAAAGACTGACAGATGAGAACACGGTTCTGTCTGAGCGGCTGAAGTAGTGTGTTAAATGAGCGGAGCTGCTTGCCCTCCCAGCGTTGCAGGGTGTTTGCATAATTTTCCATGTGTGAAATGTTAATGACACCTGTAGGCTATGTTATGGTGGATCTGCTCGTGAGTGAATCAAATGAGATGGTGAAGTGGGAATGTAATTGTGGGTATTTCTGCGAGTTAGCAATTTTTCCGTGTGTGGGCATGTGTGTGTGTTGTTGCCTATTTGCTGTGTATATGTATATGTGTGTGTGTGTGTGTGTGTGTGTGTGTGTAGCTGGTGTCGCTCTATTTGTCTGAATTTTACGCACTTGGGGGCTTCAGCCTGTCCTCATTGCCATGCATGGTGTCAGGAACCTCAATCGTACCGGTAATAAGATTTGCTGTGTGTTTGCCTGCTTGGCTGTATACCGCCCTCGCTATTTGAGTTCATGTTTTTTTCAGTGTTTTTCATTGAGGAATGAAGCCCTCATTTATTTCTCCTCTTGAAGATGCAAACTTTAATAATCAATGCTTTCATAACGAAGAAAAAATTAAATAACACTGTAGCAATATTCTTTTGTATAAGGTGCACATTGATGTGATGTTACAACAGCAGCCACACTGTAACCTGATTTCACACAAAGGCCTTTTAGCAAAACTTTCAAGCAAAATGTTAATTTAATTTACACCTGGATGTGTTTTAGGGTTGAATGGAGAGCATCAGCTTTCAGTATTGTGATGAGTCCAGGTTTTCATTTCTTTTCCTTAGATAAATATTAAATATTTAATAAAATGCTCCTGAAGGCATCACATTTAAGGTCGCTTTGTTGGATGGCTTTTATCTTTCCTCATAGAATAATGTGATCACTGCAATAGTAATATATGTAGCTGGAACTCAAACAAAACACCACAAGAATCCCAACACAGCTCAGGTTCAGGTCCAGCCACAGTCCCTGAGGTGGACTGTGAACTCCTCTTGGCCTAAATACATATATCTCCATGTCTGGCCTGTAGCTGCTCTCAGCCTCGCAGGACCAAACTCACCACATGCTAATGTACAACTGAACACGGATAAGGCTATTCTGCTGGATTCATCACAGCTAAGTTTCAATTGCCAAATGTGTGAGCCACTCCCTGTCTGACCCCCCCCCCCCCCCACACACACACACACTTTTTGGACCAGCCTTCATGTCTCCATATTGTCGTTTAAACTCTTTCCCATTTCCCTCAATCCCATCCGCCACTCTGCCTCCATTGCACCATGGGAGGAAGAGGCTGGTCCTTCATGTTGTGCCCAGGTTTGCCTCTCTGAAGTAACAGTGTGTATGTGGACGTTTGTGCGCTTGCACGAGGGCATGAAAGAGAGAGAGAGAGAGAGAGACAGAGACAGAGACAGAGAGAGAGAGAGAGAAAGAGGGAGCATCTGAAAAACAACATTACAGAGCAGGTGTCTTTCCATCTGTGCAGATCACAGTTTACTCTCTCTCTGAGCCGGTCTCCTTCTGTGGCACACATCCTGTCCTCGCACGGCCAATGTTTACACAAAGGCATTTAGCGCACTGCAGGGCACCATGACATGTCCGACTTAAAATGAGCATATCAAAATTGAGTAAAAGTGAAGATAAAATGGGAGATGGAGCAGAAAGAGGAGGGGTGAATTTGAAGAAATTGGGAGAAAAAAAGGGAAAGCAAGGAGGGATTGGCTGGGGGGGGGGGTGGTAGGTCTGCGAGATGAAGGACAAAAGAAAGAACAAGACAAAAAATGATGCTTTAACGGAGAGAAACATTTGCAGTGTTTATAGGGACTTGGATGAAAAGGATCAATCAAGATGTGTTTTGTGGAAATTGCAGTAGTACTTAAATAAATGGTGTATGAATAATAAGGTAAAGGCAAACTAGGATAGAAATGTTGCAGAGGTATTGGATAGGTCACCACTGATGAAATACATGCAATTTTATGCAGTGTTTGATGTGTGTGTGTGTGTGTGTGTGTGTGTGTGTGTGTGTGTGTGTGTGTGTGTGTGTGTGTGTGTGTGTGTCGTGTGGTGTGTGTCCATCTCACACACAGCCAGAGGAGCATATAGTGCAGGGTCACCATTAAAACATGTCTGAAGGCTGCAGGTAGCAGCTGAGCTTCTCTCGGGGGAGGACAGCTCTCTGCCTAGATGAATGGATGGGTTGATGGATTTAATATGGATGTTTACGTGGATGTATGGATGGATGAATGTTAGTCAGACGTAAAGATGGATTGTCAGGTGGACAGATTGATGTATAGATACAGATGCCTACCCATGGATGGATGGATGGAGGAAGGGGCGGTTTACTTTAGAAGAGATGTCAGTGGAGTGGAGCGAGTTCTTTGTAGTCAGACATTCTCCTAATTATTTTTCAGCCCTGCAGGAATATCTGTCATTTACAACATTGCGATTTCAAAAACCAAATAACAGTGCAGTCCCATGGTCCATCACCGCACATGAAATTGGCACGTCCATGTTGTGTGGTGATAAGTGGTCCTTGCTGGGTTGTTTCATTTCATTTCCCACTGATCAAAACGCTGTTCGGCAATGACTTTTTTCCTCATCCTGCATTTTCATTATGTTTGGTATGGTTTGACTTATTCAGTCAAATGCTGTTGCCATTATTCTTCATTAGATCCACGTAGAGATCCTTCAGCCTCAGGAATCCCCTCAGGGCTTAAATATTGCATCACTGCCACCTTTCTCACATCGATCCTTTCTTATTATTTTCTGTACGTATGTACGCCCTTGTCCTCCTGCTGCATCCAACAGACAGCCACTTGAGCTGCTGTTCTAAAATATGACCAAGCCTGTTGTATTAGCACTTGTAATGATGCTGTTTACAGTGATATATTGAGGTCATTCACTGCCACCTCCTCTTATATGACATTATGTGTCTGTGTTGTCAAGTATTCTTTCAAAAATGTATTTTCTTCTGATTCACTTATGGCTTCCAGTGTACAAATCAGTGCAGATCCACCTGGAACCAATGACATGAGAGAAAAAGCTGCACATGCACTTTTGCCACACAAGCAAACGACACAGTCCCCATCCCAACAATGACAGCCGGGGCGCTTGACCCACTTCCCCCCCCCCCATCTGTAAAAGAGTTCAAAAGTCTGTTTACTGTTGCGGTAACCTCGGCACATCGTGGCTCTACATGTGCATCTCTCCTGAGAATCCAGTCAGACATCTCAAGACTCCCAGCAGCTCTGGGTCACCCAGAGGCCAGCCAATCAGAGGGCTTGTAGTAAGTCTTGGCCCAGACCCCCCTGGCACTAGCAAGCAGCATAACAGTGTATCATCTTAATCAGACAGACATCTGGAGCGAGTGAGTCTGGAGCTTCAACGCAGACATTCATCTGTCCTGCCTCTGCGCTTTTATCAATGGTGCAAACATCTGTTTTGGTTGCCCCCTTATGTCTAACACAACACCTTATTCGATCTAAATTAACGCACACCTAACGGAGCAAAGGGGGCAACAAGAGTGAAGTCGAACCGTCTCTGTCATTCACACTGAGGTGATTTTAGGAAACGAGCAGCAATCAGAAGCTTTGAGCTCTGAAGTCAGATGCCTGGGTGTATCAGCTCAACCATGCATGAGTTTCTGAGTGTATTTGTGTGTGTGTGTGTGTGTGTGTGTGTGTGTGTGTGTGTGTGTGATTGAATCAGTAATTCTGTGTGATGTACTGTAGCAGGCACCTGCTGTTGCACATTTATGGAATTGACCTCACAGACACACTCTCACTGCGCTCCAGATGCAGGTCTCGTGCACTCAGAGTGCTGGTGAGATGGAAAAAATTGTTCTACACAGCCCGAAGCAGAGCAGTTTGTTTTATTTGCCGCCATTGTGCGAAACAATTGTCTCATTCACTGTTATTCTGGTGAGGCAGAGAGGTGCTTTTGAGATGAGGCTTGTTTGTTATTTGAAGGGCTCCTTGAAAGAATACTGCACTGATATAGCATTGCACTCTTATTAACTTATTAACTCTTATTATTGACTCACTCAAAAGATGCAGTAAAACAAGATATATTGTCTATTTTATCTTAAGCATTTTTCTTTGTTGTCATTACCTGTCCCCTGTAATATTCATATTGCAATTTGACCACCGCCGGAATGGTTAACTGTCTCTTGAGGTATTTTTTATCAGATTTACCTGTGTCCTCTATGGTGCCACAACAGGCTTTGTACAACTTTTTCTACCCCACATATGCAGTATTGCTCCCCAAAGACAAGTCAATGAAAGTATTCGGACATTATTTGCCCTTATTGCTCTGTTTCTGACAGTGATTGTGCATTTGATTGCATTTAACAGTGTTTTCATTTGGGGAAAAACCCTAATAAGAACATTTCTCATCAATGTGTGCCCTGTATCAACCACATGGGACCAATCACTGCAATTAAAAAACTCCATTATGGGGGAGGAAAAATACATGCTGGAATCTAATGGGAATTTCATTCATGTCTCATTTTAATTACGGCAGCTCAAAAAAAGGCGACAAGATAAGCTTAGATGGAAGCACCACCTCTTAAATGCTGCATCATTCCTCCATGTTTCATAAAAAAATAAATTTCTAATTAATGCACAGGTCCCCTATACTGTTCTATCAGTTGTTGGCACAATGAACACGTTCAGGGTTTGTAATTGGCTAGATACTGACATGTTTGCATGCACTTTTCAATCCATTTGCATTTTAAAAAGGCATTGTGTTTGTACAACATTTTGTAATTGCTTGTTTGTCTCTATTTGTAAGCCTTGCAAAAAGGCTAATAGAGCCAATTTGATATTAGTTTCCTTTTCATTGTCTCTCAGTGAATAAGAAAGACGAGAGCGATATGTTTCCCCCCGCTCTGATTTCATCTTCAGGTGTGGCACCTGGAACACTGCCCTTGTTTATCCCACTGGCCTGACTGAGCCTCCTTTTTACATTTCCAGTCCTCTCCTATCACCTTATTCTTTTATTCTTTATCTTTTCCTCAGTTTTTCTGGTACTCTTTCTGTCCCTCGCTTCGCTTTCTTACATCTGACAGCCTCAGAATGGAAACAAAAGAAAGGGTAGAAGATGGAGAGAGAGAGAGATGAAAGCCAAGTGAAGTCATACTTTCAGCCTAGTCGTCCTTACTTTTGCTGTCCTTTATTTTGCTTAATGTCTGAAAGAGCTTTTATTCCACAAATTCTCTGCACTCTCATGAATAACACATGAGCATCAGCAGCGGACTCTCTCCCCGTTGCTCTAGACGTACCCCATTCTGCTCTCTCTAAACACACACACACACACACACACACACACACACACACACACACACACACACACACACACACACACACACACACACACACACACACACACACACACACACACACACACACACACACACACACACACACCACACTCACAGATGGCCTGGTCCAGGTCATTTCCTCTGTGGATGGAAGATAACTGAATTTACCAGTCTGTTGTGTTCTGTTGCTCTAACAGATCTCTTTTATGGACAGAAAATGGCAAAAAAATAAAGCTTATAAACTGTACAGTGTTTTTATGTGTACATATATAAATCCTCAAGGACTTTTACGTCTGCAGCAAATTGCACTGCCCCTATACAGTTCAATAATAGCGGTAGTAGTTAATAGCATATCAACCACCTTGTGACTGTATAATGTTTATTTAATGTGTTAAGCAGATTATTCCATTATGGCCCTCTGTGTTTCTCTGAGAAGTCATAATGGTGTTATTTCTCATTTCTGTTCTTGTGTGTGGTTACCATTTTCCCTTTGGTTATGTGCACACAGTCATCCATGCACAGTATATTGCTCTGCCGAAAAAGCCATTTCCCCATCAAGTCTGATAGAGTTTCCAGAGAAACTGCCTCCACTGTTTAAAAACTCAAATGCCATTTTGCAAAATGTGTCAGCCTCTGAAAAGGAAGGCGCACCACATGCCTTTGGAGCTGAACGTGTTCCCCAGCAGGATGCCTATATACATAAAACACTTTTTGAAGGTAGAAGGGAGCTATCTGGTTGTACACTCATTTGTTGTTTTCTTTTTTTTCAGGGGAAAAAGTGGAATTTCTCGCTTATTTAAGCCCCTGACAATTACATTACAATGTTACTCTCCAGCAGGAGCATACTTGTTTTCATTTTTTCTTCAGTACCCAGAGATTCATGGAGGCTACCTACCTGGGAATTCAAATTGGAAGGAAAAAGAATATCTGACAAATGCACATTCTACATTTAGATTGAGCTTTTAGCTGATGTGTGTCCTGAGGTGTGGTGGACACAGGCCTGCATGTGGAAGTATACGTGTCGCACGGAAATATCCAGGTTGGCCAATTAACCGAGCGTGAAGTCATCAGCCCACACAGCCCTGTTGCAATATTAATGCCCCCTAGCTTCAAAACAAACACACACACACACACACACACACACACACACACACACACACACACACACACACACACACACACACACACACACACACACACACACACACACACGCCTCCAAACTAAACAAACCATTAAAGTTAACTATCCTTCCCCAGGGTGTCCTCTGTCGGGAAGTGCTGAAACATCACATATTTCATGTTTTTGACTGGAGCTGTCAGTCAGCTGCCAGCCTGACTCTAAGCTGCAGCGCTCCAGTCTGAGATCATGGTTCAAACCCACTGGCAGGACGACACAAAGACAGACAGGCGTGCGCTGCTGGAGATGTTCTCTTTTATAATTCAAACATGAGCAGGTGACACGCTGTGAAAAACTCATTTAGACATCATAACGCTACTTCCTAATGTCAGTTTATCTGTAATTAGATGGGCGGACACCTAGTTATCACAGCTCTGTTTCCTTTGTTATTTGCACAACGCATGGATGGATGGATGCTCAAGAAAAATGTAGCTTTCCCTTGTCAGGGATGGCGTTGAATGTTTTGTGTGTGCCAGGTGGGGTCAGGACTAGTTGAATTCAGATTGATTACTATTTGTCCTCGGAACACCTGCTTAAACACGCACACACACTTACATGGAGTAGTGGATGAATTCCCAGTCCTATGTTTGAGCTGCATTACAAATGCATACGTAGTGTTAAGAGTGGCACAGAGCTCCTTTCATATGGAGATGTGTGTGACGGGCCTAGGCCTCGACCTGCCACTGCCTATCTGGTACAACATCACACCCACAGCTGCCCCCTCTGTCTTTAATACATATCTCTCACCCCTTCTCCATTGGGGCTCTCCCTATCTGTGTCTGCTGCTCTACATATTATAATAAGAACCCTTTACAAAATGCACCGCACAGGAACTTCTATTAATAGTGATGATGACAGTGATGCTGTCCCAGTTGTTTGCCTTTGCTGGTATAGCCTAGATAATAAATGAATGATTCTAAATTCAGGGACTGAGTATGAATGGGGTCGTGTGCTGCCAAAGGACTGAAATGTAAATGCATGGTTACGGAGAAAATGAGAAGAAAGGAGCTCCCGGGTAAGCAGTGGGCGGCCACATTTTTTTTCTGTATTCTGCCAGCAGATAAATATGAGATAAATGTCAGTGGGGCTCATTGTTTGGGCTGCCATGGGAGCTGTAGGCGACTTATCATGTATGTCGTAGTGCGCCTTGTGCTAATTAGATGCACGCTCTGGGCCCGACAGTCTGATTGTCAGTCTGACGTGTGCTCACCTTTTGTCTGAGGGGAGGAGACGGGAGGAAGGAATGGAAGGGGAGGGGGTGGGATTGTGAAGGGAGACAAAGATTTTGAAGAAGTTTAGGAGGATACAGGAGGCTCTGATCAAGCTTTTGTCAGGGATTTGTGTGTCTGTGTGTGTGTGTCAGACAGAATGAATGGAAGAAGAGGCCTTGTCATGACAGTCTATCAGTTGCTTAGCAGGTGCAGTATGACCTGCCACACTCCCCTCCACCCTTCCACCTGCATCTCATGTTTTTTCTGTTCCATATCTCCCCTTCTCTGCCAAACAAAGGCAAGGAAGTGTGCCTCCACAGATGTCAGGGGGATGAACAAAGGCATAGGATGAAACGCTCTTCCGTTGTTACGTTGCCTTTTATGTGCGCACTACTTCAAAAACACATTTTGTTTATTTTTTTATTTTTATACTTCCATGGAAGTATTTTTATCTATATATATTCTCATGTAGGGCACAGCCAGAGTGTATGTTCCAAGTTTTATGGTATACCTGAGCCCGATTGTTCCATCATCATGAGGTTGTGCTTCCATTTTGGCCACAGCTTGACACTTTAGACACCGTCTAAAACAGCAAAACCCAAACTGATAGACAGTCGATACATATATAGTCCTCCCCCCTCCTATATCCCATCCACACACACACACACACACACACACACACACACACACACACACACACACACACACACACACACACACACACACACACACAAGAACAAACCCACACAACCTTGCTTAAAGATCAGCAATTGCTCTTCTTCTACTCCCCTGCTTGGGCAATTATCTCCCTAATTATTCAGAATCCATCTTCCATCAACCAACAAAATAGAAGTTTGTGTGTTGGTGTGTGCACGTGTGTGTATGTGTGTTTGTGCTTCTGATTGTGTCTGTGTGTGTATGTCTAGGTGTGTGCGGATGTGTCGCAGGGCGTGAAAAAGAAACAGTTTCCTTAATTGCATAAACAAGACAGGGAGACTGCTTTGGCTGACATTTGCTTGCACCCTGCAAACAGAAGCCTGCAGTGTAAATCAAGCAGCATTGTATGCACAGGCCTCTCGCCTAGACACACACACACACACACACACACACACACATGCACGCTCGCACACACAAGCAAACCACAAGCAACAGTACTAGCAAAGGACCTCCACATGGACAATATGTCAGACCTGTCATATTTAGAGAGCCATTAAGGAAGACTCAGCACTCCGGCTTTTATTAATGATGTCACCGAGGACAGTATGTCGTATTAATGATGTCACAGCAAGAAGTGAGTTACAGGAGCTGTTGTTCATCAACCTGCGTGTGTGAGAATGTGTGTGTCTTCGGGTGTGTGTGTATGTGTAGACTGGATAGAAGAGGGGTGGAGCAGTGCTTCATTTGTAACACGGTCCGACCTTGATGCCTGGGAATGAACGGTGGGGGAGGGGAGGAGAGCCAGGAGGAGGAGGAGGAGGGACAGAGAGGTGTAACATGTCTTTGTCATCACCCCTCTCCTGTGGTTTTCCACTCGGCCCTGAATCTCTGCTCTGATGTGCTTATAGTGGCACAACCTTGTGTTGTGTGCATGTGCCGGAGCCACTGTCCTTTGCCTTCCATGCATCTGTGTGTGTGTGTGTGTGTGTGTGTGTGTGTGTGTGTGTGCATGGATACACAGGCTTATACACCAAAACAACACCGGTACATTCCTCTGGCCTGACAGGGATTACACCATGCAGTCATGCAAAGAGAGGGAAAGGCAGAATAAAGAAAAGTGTGAGAGAGGGGAATTTAAACAGTGGGCGTAGATTTGCTATATTATTATTGGCTGCAGTGTGGTGATACTGCAAGTGCATCGCATCATTAACGGCTGAGAGCAAAGCGTCTTTCTATATGAAATGTTTTTTAACCAGACACAAAAGCGTTTTTATTAGATATTCAGGCCTCAAAAAGCTGATGTCAGAGCTTTACGTGAAGCTGACGTCAGTTCAGAGGAGTTTAGAGAGGACACAGGTCAGGTTACCGTGTGTGTGTGTGTGTGTGTGTGTGTGTGTGTGTGTGTGTGTGTGTGTCATGTGTGTGTGTCTGCGTGCGTGAGTGAGTGTTGGAGAGGTGATCTGCACATAGGTGCTGACTTCACTGTTCCACAGCACACCAAGGTTGGATTAGTGTGAACAAACACAATTTATAGTGATTTATGCCTTGACTCAGGAGGGCAAGGTTACAGAGGGGACTCCCTTTTGTGGCTTTGTGCAGGCTGGACAATAGATGTGTGCACTACTTACTCATCTCTTTGTTGTTCTCCTCTTCACCTTGGGCCTGTTTCAGGTAGCTGGTTTTACATACTCTGGGTTGATAAGCAACTCTGGGTTTTTGGTTTCAGAACAGTGGATCAGCGTTGAGTTTATCAACTCTGAGCGTGTTCACTCTGGGTGGAGCATGTGCATAAAAGCCATCGTCAATGGATCGCTGATAACATGATTCACCATGGAAACAGAAGAAACAAATGATTGATCCTCCCATTTCTCCACTTCTCAAAAAAGAAAAAAAGAAATCTCCGCTCCTCCCACTAGAGTTAGAAATATTAACGAATGAGCTTATGGTAGCCTATGGAGAAGAATTAACGGGATATTGTCTCATAACTCAGATCTAATCTCCTCGGCAATTCAGAAAAAAAACAGAGCAAACATTTTTTGTCAAGATAATCATTTCGCTTCCGTATGAGAAGCCATAGTCTATTTTAAAAAGTTACGCATATCAGCTGTAAAGTAATAAAGCTGGCGCGGCACAGCATTGCTGACAGTGCCTAGAGCCTACTGTGCAGTAAACAGAACAGACTGTCGCTTCTTTTAAATGGGGAGTGAAATACATTAATGTCAAGACACATTAGGTGACAGTTTCCATTGAAGAGCATGATTGATTTATTACCAGATCCATTTTCCTCAAGTGATCAGTTTAAATTATTATATAATTTTTATATTCATATTAGGCTATTTAACGAGGCTTGTCTGTGACTTTAGGATCGCACAAGTGAACTACATCGATCGCGTGCAGCCGCAGCGTTACATGAATCCACCTGACATAAATCTGTTCAGTGGCACAGACGTTAAAAAACATAGGCCTACAATACAATAGGTTTATTAATCTGAATGTAGAGCATGTCACGATGAGTAAGGTGGCCGCCTATATGAACGGACCGAGGGGTGAGAACAAGGCTACTGATCAGATAAATGATCGGTCAAACGTAAAATCATCAGGAAATTATAAAAACATCCCGATGGAGATTTCTATAGAGTGATTTTGCTTCAAACTGTACAGGGACGCGTGTGACAGTGACACTCTTTCTTCAGTCGGAGCTGCAGCGTAAAGTGAAAACAAACTCAGGGTAGGTCTAACCACCTCCCGAGCAGGTTAGACCCACGGCGTATGTTGCCGCAGTAACTGACTCTCGGTTGCGCTGTACCTGCTACCTGAAACGGAAAACCCAGAGTTTCCACCAACTCAGAGCGAACAAACTCTGGGTTGCCTCAAAACCAGCTACCTGAAACAGGCCCCTTGTCTCTTTTTGGTTGTTGCCAGTTTAAAAAAAAGTCAATGTCCCTTTTCTGGGGTAAATATTCAGCTGCTTCTGCTAATGTGCGTAAGGGGAAAGTGATGGTCTTCCTACTGTGAGTTCAGTCAGTGCGTTAACATGCAGACTCATAATCGGGTAAATAAACGAATAAGACTTCAACAGGACTTGTAAAATGCCTGTAAACACCTATATCCGATCTACTTCGCACACAAATCGGGACATTAACGGACAAGCGAAGACACCTAAATAACTCGTTCATAGTTGGCATTCTACCTGCATGTAGGCTATAGGCTATAGGATCGCATATCGGAGTTTGCGTTCTGCGCTTGCTCGAGAATTCCTAGAGGGGATTTTACAAGGAAGTGGAAGGAGATGACGTAATAAATAGTAATGTTGTTGCTGAAAAGGAACCGGACGTGGCTCTATAACCACTTGTTGAAAGGGCTACAGATCCACCTAGCTTAGCGGAGACAGCCATGCTCCAAACATTTATTCGATTCTCTGAAAGGCCATGTATACTCAGACAAGTGAGACGGTCCGTTCGATTGGCAAAATCGGCATATGGCTTAATCAATCTAGTTGTCCATGGGGGTGTGAGTACCAGATCTGCACGGGCTGCCAGATCTGCACGGGGTCCTGCGCCTACTGATGACGTATCGACACTTGACGTTGTCACCATAGATACCGCTACGCTACGGCAAAGCAATGTGGACATACACAACATTTGAAAAGATCGCGATAGCTGATGGTGCGATAGCTTAGCGAGTAAGCTAACTATAGATAGTTTATATACTATCTGTGTGAAACTCAAACAACATGTAAAAGATCGCGCTAGCTGATAGCTTAGCCAGTAGGCTCCATAGATAGATCGATTTATTTATTGTATATACTATCTGTGTGAAACTCAAACAACATGTAAAAGATCGTGCTAGCTGATAGCTTAGCCAGTAGGCTCCATAGAGTGATAGATTTATTTATTGTTCTGCAAGGTTTAAAATGAGTTGTTACGTTTGGCTTATAGTAGTCATCTCTCATTATTAAGGTTAAATTACATTTTATTTTATACGAATTTATAGTTTAGCAAGGTTTAACCCCGGTTTGAACCCTGTTTGAGTGCTAAATTAAACATTTATTTAATAATACTTTAAACATTAAATGAGTATTTTAGTTTAATGTACTCTAGCATGTATTTTAAGAAATAATATTTTATTAAAAGAACAACTATCCCCTGGGTTCACTGTTATTTTACATCACACTGAAAAACAATGTGTATAATGAGAGTTTCATAATGATATTTATCAGTTAAAAAATGTAAAGGTGTGGCTCTGATGTACAATTTCCAGCCCCTGGAGCATTTGTAGTGTCTTGCATCACTGATAAATAGATTCATTCATTCAACCTTCATTAAATAAAATAAAAAAGTACATCAGATTTTGTTTAATCTAATTTGTATTTTTCTTAT
This sequence comes from Hyperoplus lanceolatus, assembly GCA_026929865.2. Lineage (NCBI taxonomy): Eukaryota > Metazoa > Chordata > Actinopteri > Uranoscopiformes > Ammodytidae > Hyperoplus > Hyperoplus lanceolatus. The sequence continues at coordinate 17,233,795 of CM049397.1, read as the reverse complement.
TCAACCACATATACCACCTTTTGTAGTGTCCATCGACTGTCCAAACAGCAAACTAGCCTACTATTTACAGTGAGTCTCTGCAGAACATTTCTCAATGGGAATAGTTCACTTAATGTGTGACACAGCAGGTGAATAGGGTACACTTTTGGAATAATAGATATCATGAAGCTCTGCTAGTTGATCACATTAAAACAATACATTTTTGTATAACAACTTTTGTTTGAAACATCTAGATGTTGAATAAAGCCAGTGTTGAATCTTAATTCTCATTAATTCTTTTTATTATTTATTTTCATGATTGATGGGGTCCAGGATGGGCTGCACGATGGGGTCCTGATAACAGACAGGAAACAAAGTGTTAAAGAGATGTTCACGTTCCAATCCCCATACTTCCCTAACATATAGGCCGTTAGAAAAACATTGAGTTTGTCCCCATTATGAATATACACCATGTTAAAGTAAAATATGTAAATATACTGTCCTGTTAGTGCTGCTATAACATTCAGCAAATAGTAACATTTATTTTTTCAAAGTTTAAGGTTCTGGACTAAGGACATGCAACGTTAATAAAGACTAACAGATGATTAATGGTAGAAGAAAAAAGTAAGACGGGATATATCCGAGCGGGAGAGATAGCGGGATATCCGGATAACCATAGCGCATGCGCATTTAAAATAGCGCATGCGCATTTAAAAGACACCGTTTACAGGAAGTGCGTCATCATCACGCATCTAGGACCCCGTGCAGATCTGGCAGCCCGTGCAGATCTGGTACTCACAGGGGCGCCCTTAGCTCAGTAGATAGGGCGTCCTCCCCCCCCCCCCCCCCCCCGGGCTGGAAATAAAACATGAAAAATGCCCCAAAAATATCTCCCAAAAAAAATAAATGTAGTTGTCCCATGGAAACGCACCGTGTGATTTCTTCAGAGTCTCACTGGGGGGGGGGGGGCATGAACCCCTACTGGCAATAGCATTAGCATCTGGAAAACATTGTAGAATACATGCGTGTTATGTTAGGGTGTGTGTCCTGCAGTCTCAGACTAATGATGTTTGTGACCTGCTCTTTGTCTTGAAATAAATAGGTGCTTGTGGCCATGCTCTCAACGGTAACATGCATAACACACACACAGGTCTAGTCTGAGAGTGTGTAATATGTGTGCCTTTGACAGCTGCGCTCATGTTGAGGACTCTTCATTGAAATGCATTGAAATTATTTGGGAAGTGTGTGTGCGTCTAAAGCAGCTCTTCAAATCACCCCTGCATAAGTGTGAGTGTGTGTGTTTTTCGGTGTCTAACAGAGTGTGCATGTGTGTATTAATAAATGAATAACAGTAGTCTGGGTTGTAATCTCCATAAGTAATGACTGGAGAGTGCAGACGCATTTTGAGGTAATTATCTGTATTGCTCATTGTTGCCTTTTCTCTCTCTCTCTCTCTCTCTCTCTCGCTCTCTCTCACACACACACACACACACACACACAGACACACACACGTACATCGCACACACACACGCACACTCACTCACACTCACACTCACACACACTCTCTCTCTCTCTCAACACACACACACACACACACACACACACACACACACACACACACACACACACACACACACACATGCAAATGAAAATGGGGGAGGGTATGTACTTCAATTATCACCAAATACCCAATTTTCCACCAAGGCAGTTTGAGGGCTGGTTTAGAGCCGGTAATCACGAACCAGTTCTTTGCAATTTCAACAGCAAAAGAGTTACAGTTTGCTGTTCTCACACGAATCAGAGCTGGAAATATCACAGCAAACAGCTATGGACAAACAGAGATTTGGACACATTTCCAGTCATATTCACAATTCACACAAGATTCATCACTCACACACACACACACACACACACACACACACACACACACACACACACACACACACACACACACACACACACACACACACTAAGGTAAGGTAAGGTAAGTACGTAAGGTCAAATATGGCTTGTTTATCAGGCAACTGGCAGTCAAATGCCGTCCTCTCTCTTTTAGGTGAGACAATTTGAGCAAAATGGAAATACAGATTTTGTGAAAGGGTTGGATGTGGGCTGGCATTGCACTGTATTATAATCAATGAATTAGATGAATTGGTGAGTTTTTGAACTAAATAAAACAGGTTTTTGTTCTAGCCATCTAATGGCTACATCAAATCTATTGTCTATTGAGTCAGTCCTTACAGAAATTCATCTAGTCAATAATAACCTTTTGTGACAGCTTACAAATTCTTTCATCCATCACGGCATAAATTCATACATTTCAAAAATGTACTGTCAGAAAAAAAGAAAACATTTTCAATCAATATAATCAAGCTGCTTTGTAGCTATATGTGGGGTCCTTTTCCTTGTGCTGGTGTTGTAAAGTAGTCTTTCCCCGCAGAGTATTTAAAGTATTCCTTACACCGAGCTCATTCAGTTGAATGAAATGGAACCATTATTTCATACCAAACCATTTAGTTTGTGAAGCTTGCTAGCAGCACCACACATCATTTTAGTAGGCATAAGGTTGTCTTTTCAATAGTTTCAAATGGCTTCATTATGCTTTTTGAACTGAAAAAAAAAATCCTCAGAAATGATATATTGGCAATTTAATACAGGCACATTTAGAGCTGTGTATTCATTTATTATCCTTTCACCCACCAACAGGGAAATAAATATGACACCTCTCATACACCGGTGATGTGGCAGGTCTGCATGGTTCTGTCGTGGGCTCTGCTGGAGCTGGTCCAAGGCCACAAGCTGAGATGCGAAAAAATCAGTTTGACCTTGAAGGAGAGCCCAGCAACAATGGCATGCAGCTCAGTGTATTATAATTACCTTGGCATCATCCATGTTTACAGTTTTGAATTATTTTTGTTTACTTGGAGCTTCAAATCTTTTTCACTGAATGATAAATGGTGGAATCAGTGAACACTTGCCTTGTCCGGCTTACTAATAGGCTAGAAAGTAGCTTGATAGTAGCATTGCAGTGTATCTTTTATTGTTTAAGCTTCAATGTTCAAGACTGTCAGACCTAGGTGCTAGATTTACAGTAGGCTAATCCCCTTAAACTGTTTTAAAAGGTGAGGTGAAGTTGTTGAACTGTTGTTTGAGTTCAAATGCCGCCCCCATGCCATTTTTGAACTAAAGACAAGAGAGACAAGAGATCCCTGCCGTTTCTATTACCTTGATAATGATATTAATGTATGCTTTCAAACCCCCATTTAGCAGTGGTTTGGCTGGTGCAGCTGTGTTGGGTGCTGGTTTGGTGCCACTGGGTGAAACGGGTTCCAAAACACATACAGTATAATCCCCTTACACACACACACACACACACACACACACACACACACACACACACACACACACACTCTAACATACACCACTCTCACACGCACACCCTGCACACTGCTGCGTAGACTTGTGTGCAGCAAGTTTTATCTTTAGTCCCAGATGGGAGACTCGTCGCCAGACCCTAAAGACTGTACGTATGTGCTATCTGTGTGTGTCTGTGTGTGTATGAATCAATGTGTGTTTAGCTAATTCCTCCCTTCCCTCCATCTCTCTCTCTCCCTCTCTCTCTCTCTTCCTCCCTTTATCTGCTGGGGTTGACAGAGGACAGAATGTGTCGCTGAGCACTGGACATCAGCAACTGTGCGGAAATCTGTGTGTGTGTGTGTGTGTGTGTGTCTATAGTATGTATAGTCAGGGATAGCTATGGGAAAGGATTAGGACAGCTTTAGACAGGCTTTGTTTAATAAGCAACACAACGGCTGCTCCGGATGGGAAACCACCCAACTCCAAAACACACACACACACACACACACACATACCGCAAACACATAGGAAAGATAGCAAAAGGCTAAACAAGCTTGGACGCTTAGTTCCGTTGTGGTAGAACTTGGCCTGTGGTCAAATGTGCTGTGTGTGTGTGTGTGTGTGTGTGTGTGTGTGTGTGTGTGTGTGTGTGTGTGTGTGTGTGTGTGTGTGTGTGTGCATGTGTGTGTGTTTGTCTGTCTGTCTGTCTGTTGAGGTCCTGTTCCAGGGATTGGAATCGCTGGCTGCGGTAATGGGACCGAT
>CM049397.1:17222197-17227197 GCA_026929865.2 Hyperoplus lanceolatus | reverse complement strand
CTCCTGTCATTTTCTCCTCTTTTAACAGGGGCTGTGCCGCGGTCTCTGTCACAGAGCCCCTGAGGGGAGAACATCAAACAAAGGAAAAAACCTTTCACACTTTATTGTTTTTTACCACAGAGAGCTCATATCTCTTCCCTCACTCTCTCACTCTGTCTTACCCTCTTTTTATTTAACAATTCTCTCATATCATCTTTTCTTCCCCTCCCCCCCACCAACTCTCTAAATCTCTTTCGATATTTTATAAAGTTTGACGTTTTGACAATGCCCATTGAGTGTGCCATCCAGCTTGTAGAAAAACAGAGAGGGCAAAAAAGGGAAAGGGTAGGGAGAGAGCAGGAGAGACACTGCAGAGCAGGGTCGAGGCATTCTGAAGTTGGAGGGGAGAGAGATGGACAGCTGTCTCGAATAACAGCGGCCTGTCAGATTAGGGGGATTTTTGAAAAGCTGACGTGCCAGGCAGGAAGCCGAAGCCTCCCTACATTTCATAGTTTTTTAGAAAAGGCTTCAAGCATCACCAGGAGAACAACACCAGTCAGTTCAAAGACACTAGAAGAATCACGTTGATGTTGCTCATGTTAGCTTGTCAGGTTTCTCTCATATACCCACATGTTTTCGGGTGCTTAAATTCCAACAAAATGGACATGATAAATGACTTTCCAGATTGTCATGCGTGCTCAACCATTACACACACAAGGCCACATGTGATTTACTGCTCATGCTCCCTTTTAAAATGTATGTTTTTTATGTGCAGTTTCTCCCAAACGGATGCTAGATCACGGGAGCCGCTGGACCTTCAGAGAAGTTCTTAATGGCCTGCAAAATATTTATCGGCGGTATACTGTACCTTGGCATTGGCTTTTTGGCATTTATACACATAGGATTACATACAGTATTTCAATAAAATGAATATATTTTAGACATAGAGGGAAGCCATATGTGCTGCTAGAATTTTCAGGATTTTTTAAGAAAATAAAACAACATGTTGTGAAATGCAACAACAATACATCAATTACCGTACTTATTACATAATGCTTATAGAAAAAATAATTATATAAATTATCAATTATCAATTAGCTCATTACTTAATATCAGCAAAACAAACGTGAAAGTTGCTTTTAGTTAGCCACGCTGATAGCAAGCTACCTTAAAAGTAAAACAACTCTTGTGATTACTGGAAGATACGTTTCTCCTCTTTGGGTAGAGGCTAGACCTCTTGTCCCTGTGCTAAACTGACCTACAGTTTGTGCCATTCATGTATTGGTATTTGGGTCACAGAAGTGAGTGTCTGTGTTTCTTAATATATATAGTACATTATATATATATATATATATATATATATATATATATATATATATATAATGTACTATATATTTATTCTTAAAAAACAAATGTTAACCTGTTTTTCAATTTCATCCAGGTAGCTGGCTTGCTGCTATACCTTCCTCTTTATTCTGCAACAGAGCTGAAGCTTGGGAAAACCTTTCAAAATATTTTTTTTCCCCTTCGGCAGATGGTGAGAAGAGTATTTAGAGATTCCGAACAATGGTACAATCACGTTTTAAAAGGACCCTCTGGGTTTTTCAAACATCACTGGTTAATTATCTTTTAATCTGTGACTTGTTAAATGCTAAGAGATGAGAAGCACAGACTGGGGCTAAACTCTAACCGGTACCAGACCAGTTTCTCTACTGAACATATGGAAACCAAACTGATATCAACCCTCCTTCAAACTCCCAGGGAGACACAAACTAAGCTTACTGTAATGCAACTGTATTTCTAATACGCCAGGCTACACGTTACTGAAGGAGTAATGAAATTCCTGTAAGAATTGTGATACACAACAACATTGTCCTGAGGAAATAGTACATGTGTAATTTGCGTCTTCATTATTCACTCAGTGGGATGTTCTTTTCATTTGATTGTTTTTTCATTCTTTTTTATTTTAGCTGCAGTGTCGTACATGTTTGAGCAGGAATCACATTCAAAAGAGGACAAAAGGTTTCAGATGGATTTTAGGTTATTATTTTAATTTGAAACACAGACAGAAAAGTAATACAAGTGGAGAATCTGGCAGTGAAAACTCAAGTAAAGCAACTTATAAAACATTGCTAAGCTTAGTACATCTTACATCATGATGTTATCTTACTAGTTCTTTGGCTTGTCGCTTCAGAGAAGAAACGTATTCATGCTGTCATCAATAATGTAAAACAACTGTCCTATTCTGGAGAATAAAGTACTGTGAAACTTTTATTTGAATCCCCTTGAAGTTACTCCCAGCCAAGCATACGAGTGTGTGATAGTATTTCTGAGTGTGAGTGTGTGGACACTCCACATGTAGAGTTACAGAAAGAAGACCCAAGACACACATCTGTTTGCATTCTACTGACAGAATACACAGCATACACACATACACTCACATATAAACCATGGGAGTAACAAGTCCTAGTATATTTAGTTATTTTCAGTGTACACACGCACGCACGCACACACACACACACACACACACACACACACACACACACACACACACACACACACACACACACACACACACACACACACACACACACACAGATGCAGTAGGACCAGGTCAGAGGTTAAAACAAAAGGCTTGAGGCGACCTTCTTCTGAGGTAACTGTTTCCCTGAGGAATGCCTGACCTTTTTCAGCCGGCAGTATTTCTCTGACAGAAGACACTCACAGCGTCATTATTTTCATCTTCCAAGCAGGAGACGGGGCCCTTCAGGAAGCAAATGGCTTGACACAGCTGGTATCTTCTGATCTGAGTTGGGGGTAGGCTAATCAATACCATTGAGGGAGATCAATCCTGCTGTGTGTATTTCAATGGTTGTGTGTGTGTGTGTGTGTGTTTGTATGTAGGTGTAATTTCCCAAGTGGTCATACTGTTATAAAAGGTAATGGGAGACCTCCTACCCAAACACTATATGACACATCTGATGGGCTATTCTAGAGTGTATGCACTAGGCCAGCTTGTGTGTTTTTGTCCTTGTGTGTGATTATATGTTTGGGGGAATGTGTCTATGCACACATTTGTGTGTACATATCTGTGTGTGTACGATTTGTACCCAGGTGCACTGCCTGCAGGTCGGTGGGGGGGGGGGGGGGGGGGGGGTGTGTGTGTGTGTGTGTGTGTGTGTGTGTGTGTGTGTGTGTGTGTGTGTGTGTGTGTGTGTTAAGGGATGACAGGGTGTGTCTGGAGGATTCTTTTCCCAAAATCCGTGAGAAATAAATATCACGTCAAGGCTAGAAAAAAAGGGCCAAAGAAAAATAGATGGAAGGTATTTTTATGTAAATTATGAACTTCCACTGAATTAAATATACGTAGAATTGAAACACAATCCGAAGGACACGATGTGGTGGACATGCATTGACAATGACTTGCATGAAGACTATTTTGATTGTGTGATCACTGGGGAAGCTCTATCCTCAGGAAGAATATTTATTATGTATTTAGTTGGTTCAACACAAGTTGACTAGAGAGAATATCTAAACTGTATTCTGTTTTATTTTGTTGTGCAGATGCAATGTGAATCAAATATTAAACAGTGTTTTTCTGACTATGAATGTGTGTGGGTGACACTTGCCTAACTTTAAATTGGTAAAGAGCTGCACATCTCAGCTCAAAGGAACAGTTGGTAAACCCTTGTCTTCAAAACATGACTGTGCTTTAGCTGATGTGTACAAGCATATTTATCATCAGTAGTTTATGATTATTACAAAGGCAGAACTTAACAGAAAGGTAAAGAGGATGGTGAGACTGTATTTGAACGAGAGCAACAGAGACAAAGAGAGACAGAGCGGGGGAGACACCTGCTCCGTTGTTCCGTTTAGCCCTCTGGTGATTGGGTGTGTGTGTGTGTGTGTGTGTGTGTGTCTGTGTGTGTGTGTGTGTGAATACGATCTCGTAAAATAACGGAAGTGCAGCTCCACACACAGCCACTGAAACACATGCAGACACAATGGTGTCTCAACACTTCGGCCTTGAGGGAAGCAGGATAAATCATGTGTGCAAATATTTGGTTTGCAGCCCGAGGTTCCATCTGAATAAGCCATCAGCTTGTGATGTGTGAATGTTGTTTGTGTCCTGTTTTATTTGTGCAGATATATGAATTGCATCCCAGGGCTTCTGTTTTTGATTCTCTTAAAAAGATCAAGCTTTAAATCAACCTCAGGGAGATAAAATGTGTTGATAGTGTTAGCAATAAGATGCGATGTAAAAGAGGGGAAGAATATGCCATATTTGCTTGTTTTGTAAACATAAAATAAGACTGTAGTTTCTATGCAAAATTTGCTGTTAGTTTAGTTTAGTTTATTTATTTAGCACACATTAACAATTAATGGTGCAAGGAGGGAACGAAGCCCAATGGGCTTGTACAGAGTTCCACCCCTATCAATAATCACAATGAAATCATATTCAGGCTAACAAATAAACTCTAGAAATTAAGGAGACAAAGTACATAAATACTCAAAATAATCAAAAATAGATGGAAAAAAATGTGATAAATACATGTCAAAGATAATGAAAAAATTAGAAAGAAAAAGAAAAAAACAAAGGAGAAGACAGGAGGTTATTAGAAGATTCACAAAAAGATAAGGTGTTTTTTAAGCTGCTTTTTAAAGAGTGAGTGGGATAATATGGATCTTAAAAGGGGAGGTAAGACATTCCATAATGCCGGGCCTCTATAATATATACTAAATTGATGATGTGATGTGCGGGAAAAGGGTAAAGATAAGTTGTTATTGGTGCTCTGTCTAGTGCGATGTGAATGTACGTTAAATGAATAAGTAAACAAAGTCTGAAAGCTTTCCGGGAGATCTTGGTTTCTGTAAATAAACTTGTGAATGAATAAACATGTGAGATAGATATTCACATGTTTATTCATTCACAAGTTTATTTACAGAAACCAAGATCTCCCGGAAAGCTTTCAGCTGTTGCAACAGCTTTTAAGCTGCCTGATACCAAATGCATTACAGAT
>CM049397.1:17129697-17219697 GCA_026929865.2 Hyperoplus lanceolatus | reverse complement strand
GGATGGTACTATAATAGAGAGAGTATCGTCTCATAAATACTTGGGTATCTGGCTTGATGATAAGCTGTCTCTCGGGGTCCATATTGTGAGCCTTTTAAAAAAACTTAGACCTAAATTATGTTTCCTTTTTCGCATGAAAAAGTGTTTTCCTCATTTAGCAAGGAAAAGGTTAGTGCAGAGCACTTTCTTATCAGTATTAGATTATGGTGACCTCATTTATATGCATTCTTCCTCATCGCTATTAAACAAACTAGATGTAATTTACCATTCAGCCCTGCGCTTCATCACAGGTGCCCCAGCTAGAACTCACCACTGCATTCTGTATGAGGCTGTACAATGGCCCTCCCTCTCCCTTAGAAGGAAACTACATGCACTGATTTTTATTACGAAAGCACTAATGGGTAAACTACCCCTTTACATTTCAAATTTGCTTTCCTTCCATAACAGTGTTTACAAAACAAGGTCATCAGAATATATGTTATTAACCACACCACTAACAAGAACACAACTGGGTACAACAGCTTTCTCATCATATGCACCAAAGGTCTGGAATGAACTTCAAGCCACTCTAAAGCTGGAATCACTCCCACCACTCAGTACCTTTAAAAACATGTTACAATCAGCTCTAAAAGAACACTGCAACTGTTTTTAACCTGATGCCTTTTATTTATTTTTAATTTGTTTTCAATTTTAATTTTTTTAATTAAAAAAAAGGGGGTTGATTAGTTTTTTTTGGTTTTGCTTGTTTTGAGGTGTATTTTAGCATTATAGTGTCAATTGTGGTGTACTTTGTTTGTGTGTGTGTGTGTGGCCTTGTGCAAATTCTGCAACTTCTTTTCTGCTGCCTGTCTTGGCCAGGACTCCCTGTGAGAAGAGTTACTGTAACTCAATGGGACCTTCCTGGTGAAATAAAGGTTAAATGAATAAAAATAAAAATAAAAATAAAGCATGTTGAGATTCCCTTAAAGCCACTACGAGTAACATGGCACGTTGGCGTCCTCTTTGGACAAAAGCGGTAGTATTTTACCACGCCCGCTGTCGCAAAGCTGTCTTCTAGCTCGTGCCAGGCGCTTGAGTGTGAACTGAGAAGGGAGCAATATAGTGCATGTCCGTGTGTTGAAAGTGTGAGGACTCTTTTCGGCTCCATGAGAGTGGTTTTGACACTGCATGAACTAATGCCAGTCACTGCCACACGCACCTGATTGCAATGAGTTGATGCAGCAGTGTCACCTAACTACTCTCTCTCACGGAGCTGAAAGATTACATGTCCGACTCCTCACAGAAAGCGAATGAACGATAGACGGCAGTTAGTATGGATCACGATGAGGTAATGTGTTTATGTTGTTGTAAATAATGACTATTTCAGATAATGGTTATCTGATGATGGTGAAGCAAAGCAAACTTTGTGTTTGTACCAACCGCTCATTCATTTAGGAGTAAACTCTGCAGTCTAGTTTCGCTCTCGTGAAATTGTATACACGTTGCTTGGCAACGCCCTCGTCCCCCGTAGCCTATATCACTCTCCCTTTTAGCTTTTCTTCATTGTGTTTTCTTTTTTTTCTTTGATGGTTCAGCCCTGTTATCAGTCATTATGACGACAAATAACTGTATCAAACAAGGCTCCCGCTCCCCTTCCCTCACCTGGAGGGATAGGATTCTCAATTCACGTTACTGCGCCACACTGAAATCTGCGACCAATACGGATATGTGACCATATCTTGCACGAGCGAACCGAAAATCGGACTGGGTGTGCGACCAGACCAAAAGCAGTAATAAAAACTATTTAAAAAACGTCTTTCTTTGCACTGATGGTCTCGTTTGCTGTTAAAGGTAATTTATGATTATCAGAGGAAACAGGAGGCTGTTTAAAAGATATTTAAATGTTACTCGTAGCCGCTTTAAGGAGCTGATGTGGTGCTTTAGTTGCCCATAACTGTCTCAACACTGTGGAACCAGGCCTCTTAACAGTTGCCCCAAAAAACTCATCAAAATGTAAAGCTTATTATTCAGTCACATTTACACAAAATAAATGTTTAACTCATCACTAGAGATGCTGTGTGCCACAGAGCACAGGACTCCATGCCAGTCAGGATATGTTCATTCCCGCAGCAGCCATTTTGAGACACGCAGCCTGCTGTCTTTACAGTGGGACTCCAAATCCCACCGTCCCTATCACGCTTTCATCCCTACCTGTCAGCAGATGAGAGCTCTATACACCTGCGGCAAACCTGCGATGGGTGTGTGCATGTATGTTTGTGTGTGTGCCCACCGAGGAGCTTGCTGTGCAAGCATATTCACAGCCAGCATTTCTGCCTAATTAATCTCCAGAGAACCGCTACCTGCCAGCTCACTCTTGTTCTGTCTTGTCTTCATTGTTTCCTCACTCTGTTTTTTCGTTCTTGTTTTGTAAACCGATGCTGCCTCTATCAGTGTGCTGGTGGTTTTGCCTCCATTGCCTGTCAAGCTTCCCAAGCTTCTTGGCTACACATATCCCATATCACCATTAACCCCAAAGGAAGTAAATAGGGTCCAAAGGAGACCTTTCCCATGATGTGGATGCGATCAACTTCTCTCACACAACACTGTTGATTCCTGCATTGTTACTCAAACTTCTGCTTCTAGGGAACCTCCTTCTCGAGAGGAGGATTTAATTATACTTACCCATGCTGTATTAGTCATGCCTCAGCTCAGCTTGTCTTTCCAAAATCCATTACCTATGCCTGAGGAGGCCTTGTTAGTTTACGATTGAGTGCTAATTACACAACATTATGATACATAGGCTTCATCTTCCTCTAATCACAGTAATTAGGTAAATAAAGTCGGCCTACATGAGCAAGGAGGCAGAAGACCCATGACTGTGGACAACAAAACCTCAAATTCAGTTGCTCTAGCTACCATCTTAAACGTCCTTCAAAATACATGTGTGTGAATGCGCACACACACACACGCACACATACACACACACACACACGTGTCACATGTCAGTTAGGAAGTTGTGACTGCATCACTGATCTGTTGCCTCGCATGAACTGGGGGAACGGGGGAGTTGGGCGTACACACAGAGCATGAGTAATGAAACGCTTCACACTCATTTGGCTTTTGCACTTCAAATGAGATTGGCACCGCGCAGCGTCTAAAACACAACCATTAGATCTATAATGACTCCACAGCCTACTCCCCGTGGAGTAGACACACACACACACACACACACACACACACACACACACACACACACACACACACACACACACACACACACACACACACACACACATGCAGCACCCTCCCAGCCCCCCAAATAGTCTATGTATTATGCATTCCACCCATCTGCCACTCTGTGAGCACTCTATCCCAAGGGGAGGAGAGGGGGAGGAGAAAGAGGGGGAGGCGCTCACAGCTGGATGGAAGAGAGAGAGGGTTCCATTCTCTCTCTCTCTCTCTCCATTTGTATATATGACAGGTTGCTGGAATGTGAGGGGCTCACCTGTGTGTGGGCTTTTTCCTTCACAGACAGGTATGAGCATATGGCACTGGAGTATGAGTGATTTATAGATGCCCATACCTTTTCTGTGTGTGTGTGTGTGTGTGTGTGTGTGTGTGTGTGTGTGTGTGTGTGTGTGTGTGCGTGCGTGCGTTTGTTAAGGGGTTTCGTGTTTACCACTGGAGGATGTGGATGGCCTGACAAGAGAGGGAAGCTGGCCATCTTTAGCCGCAAAATACTGTATCTGCAAAGCTTCAGTGTGTGTTTCTGTGTTTTCCTGTGTGGTAAACAATGTAACCGGCTTGTGAGCAGCACAAGTGTGTGTGTTTGTGTGTGTGTGTGTGTGTGTGTGTGTGTGTGTGTGTGTGTGTGTGTGTGTGTGTGTGTGTGTGTGTGTTGAGATAGAAAAAAATCACCAGGGCTACCTTAATTTCATGATCTTAAAAAAATCTTTCAGTTTTTGGAAGTATAACGCTCTCATGTTGACACAAAAAAAAGAGGCCTTTTATCCTGAAATGAGCGTCTGCAGAATCACAAGGCATGGGCTTATGTTCGTTGCTGCGAGCTGGCAAATGGACTGAAAAAACTAGTTTCACTGCAGAGCCAGCTAGAGGCGAGAAGGGAGCAGTTTTAATAGCACATCTTTGTCTCACAGCTGCCAAACATTCACCCTTGCCCAAACCAAACCGCAACCCCATGATCCTCATCTGCCCTATTTCATCCCTCAGCTGTTTCCTATACTTACTGCTCCGTGTGTGTGTGTGTGTGTGAGAGTGTTTGCCTGGAGAAAACAGAGGCTTCCTTGTCACTGTGCGAGCAGCCTGATGCAGCTGTGTGTGCTTCTGATGTTTTTTTACACAAAAGGATGAACTGATAGACGAGGAACATGTAGAGAGAGAGGAGGAGGGGAAGTACAAAGACGATGAAGAGATACACTGTGAATTTGTCAAATGTGATTTGTTTGTTTTTGTTTGTTCACACTTGACTTGCTCCATTGGTTGTGGAAACTATTTCACTTTAAAATACCACTATGTTTTTTTTTGTTTTCCCAAAGATCATACGTCTTCCAGCCAAAACAAAGTTTGGACCAGTGACACTTTAGATGATCGGCATGTTTCTTTCTGCAGATGTTGTGTGTCATGTTTTCATTTGATCTTTGAAGCGATCAAACATATTATTTATATGATATTTATATGATATTTATATTATATGATCCAAGATATTTTTGTTTGTGCATGGACAAAAGACATCCTAAAAAGAAACTTATTCTATTTATATATAAATACAGTGGAAGAATCATCCCTTACTTCTTTGAGTAAAAGCAAAGGGGCGGAAATAGAAAACCGGAACCACGGTTTAATGCAAGGGTAAAATTAAATGTTTAAAACTTGAAGATATCATCATGAAACTATGCCAGTTGATTACTGGTATTAAAACAATGAATTTTTGTATTGAAGTTTTTTTAATTTTTTTTATGTATATGCAAATTTAGCATATTTCACAGATTATGCACAAATTTGCATTGAAAAAACCCCAAAAATCTAGATATTTGATAATGCCAGAGTTTAAATCTTTATTGCATTTTGACATTATAAGTGTGTTACGTTTCTACAAAACAAACGTCCTCTGTGAGGAATAGTATGATAATTTTGGTTTGATAGACATGATTTGAAAAATCTCAATTTCTAAAGCACTTACATCAACTAAACTTTCCATAATCAGTTTTAGCAGTATTCTAAAGTTTATTACAGAAGAATTTTTCAAATGTGGTTCATTGTCTGATTAATGAGACATTTTCGTCTTCAAAACATGCCGAAAATGCATTTTTAAGACCTGTACATAGTATTTTTTTAGTTATTAAATAAAAAAGGCTGTATCTCGAATCTGTTCTGTTTGTACACAAATATGTTTTAAAAATGCAATAAAGATTTTAACTCTGGCTTTATCCAATATCTAGATTTTTTGTTTTTAAAGATATGCAAATGTGTGCATAATTTGTGAAATATGCTAAATTTGCATATATATTCGATTTTTCTTTAGAAAAAAACTTCAATACAAAAATTATTTTTTAATACCAGTAATCAACTGGCAAAGTTTCATGATGATATCTTCAAGTTAAAAAATTTCAATTTTACCCTCGCATTACACCGTGGTTCCGATTTTCTATTTCCACCCCCTGTAGCTTTCCAGCAGTAGTTGACCAGGTTGTGATCCTTTACAGTGAGGTCCTAGATATCATTTCTGGTGAACAACCTTTTACAGCATAATTTAATTCAGAAAAAAGGGTGTTTTGCCCCCTGGGTATATAGTAAGAAGTACATACAGTATTGGAGTATAGCTGAAGAGCATGTCTGAAGTATGAGCAGTACAGTAGTGACAAACATGTGTTTATAGAATCAGAACAGAAAGCCAAACCATCATGATCCCGTCTTTTATTTTCTGTCCTCTGCTGCCTGTCAATCAATGCTCATCAAACGGGTTGCATTGGGGGACGAAATAGGCTGATGTTGAGACTTGAGAGTGTAAAGGCAGAATGATCAATGTGATAATCTGCCTCTCTTGCCTCCAGTAATGAAAATCCTTTCCTACTGATCAGATAATTCTACAATTCTCTTCCACATTTTATTAAAAAAAAGAAGATAAAGAGTCCCCCAAAAGAAGAGCGCTCTCGCTTTCCGACTCCGAAAACACCTGAAACCAGCCGTGGTCTCTATCGTGTCTTTGTAGTTTAGCTGTAGTGAATGTGCCGACACAGGAGGTCTGATAAGGCCAACTCAGAGTAAAACACAACATGAGTTTTGGCCAAGAGAGAAACAGCTATCACACAGGCTATTATAGGATTGGGTTACCACTCGCATTACAAGAGGCTTTGATACCTGGGATTTTATCTTTCAAGTTATCGTCTCACATCAAGAATATAAACACACACACACACACGCACACACACGCACATACACACACACACACGCACACACACGCACATACACACACACACGCACGCACGCACGCACGCACGCACACACACACACACACACACACACACACACACACCTGCAGTCTCCACTTACCTTTATCACCCATCTGTGAGTCAGAATTGAGTGTATGGGTTTTGTGTGTGTGTTGTGGTTTCTGGCACTGACAATGAGTGAGCAAGAATAACTGGATTTAGAAGGTGTGCAGTGATGGAATGTTACCAACCTTATTTATTTAAGTACTGTACATAAGTACAATGCTGAGATGCTTTGTAGTTCTAGACTGCAATTTAAAAGGGAAACCATGCATCCTAACCCTCCCCTTTTAATAGGTAAAATACTTTACCTAAGTAAATGTTGCTCTAAATACTTCTTTACAGTAATACAGCATAAGTTAGAATCGTGTAAGCGTGTGAATTTCAATACAGAACTTTTATACCTTGTAATAGTTTATTTTACCGTTGTTGTATTACTATATTTGCAGTACCGATTTTGTACTCCTTCCACCACTTTGTATGTGTGTGTTTGTGTGTAACTGTGAAAGAGACTGATTTTCTAAGATTCATTGCATTGCTTTACATTTCCAATTAGCACGGCGTCTGACATGCTTGCAACAATGCAAACTCTCAACACTTACACACTCTGGCCACACACGCCTACACAGGCATACACAGGTGCACATGGAGATGCGAGAGCCCTTTGTTGAATGACGGGCTGTTTGGAGTTTGGATGGGGTGAGGGGGAGGTGGAGAGAGGTAGAAGTGGAGAAGGGAGGCAGAGGTGTGGAGGTGATGAAGACAGCCTGGACGTTCAGGAACAGACTGTCTTTGTGCCCGAGGCTCAGTGAGTGAATGCATGTGTTACTAGCTCAGAAGAGGCGTGTGTGTGTGTGTGTGTGTGTGTGTGTGTGTGTGTGTGTGTGTACGGAGGGGTGTGAGCTTCCTCTGCTCCCAGGTCTCAGCTGTGGTGTAATTGATTTAATGAATTAGAATGAAATATAGAATTAAACTACATGAATAGGGTCATATGATGTGTGTGTGTGTGTGTGTGTGTGTGTGTGTGTGGACATGTGCTTAAAATGAAATAAGAAATTAGTCATGATGAATAGCACCAAATGTATGCATGTCATTTAATTAACCACTGTGTGTTTCGGAGTGTAATCATGAATTAAACGTTCACCTGTGCTCCATCCTGCAGAGGGGGTGACAGGTTGGTCAGAGGGACGGTTTTAACAGTCAAAATGTTGTTTGCTTAATTCCTGCCCCAGTTTGTGGTGTCCAGATAAACAGTAGAGACATGACAGTGACATGATAGAGAGGAGAAATTACACGCAACAAATGATGATTGATTTTAACCAGGGAATCTTTGGTTCATAGCCTCAAACCTTGTATTACACTATGGTGCTCCAAAATAGTACTTTTTAACTTAGTAAATAAGCACGACAATGGGACAATGTGCCATAGTACTGTATTGAAATAGTCATCATTAGCAAAAATCTTTGATTATGAAAACTGAAAATGATAATTTTTGTACTCTTTAGGTTCTTTTCAGGGTGCTTTATTATGTAGAACCCAGTTACCCAAATGTTATAGTGAATGTTTGGGAAGTCAAACGATGCATTCTACTCTACGAACGAGTAACTAGGTAACTAGTGACAATAGCTGTCAATAAAATGTATTGTAGTAGGAGCATCAAGTGGAAATGAATGAAGTGCAAGTACCTTGAAACTGTGCACATGAAGAATACTTCAGCTACTTACAGTAAGACCTATGGTGAGATCACAGGCTTCTGGCACAAACAGGAAACTAATATATTCTAATATATTGGCCTGTTTGCATTGCCCACATAATCTCCTCTGACCATAGTTACTGTCAAATCCTCATTAGCTTTATAGCGACTGCATCTGTACATTTTGTTATTTATTGCTCAATCAGTAGGGAGCTAGCAACCGTGACCAAACTTATGTCCGGCAGTGATGTGAGTGTACCGAGTCTGGTTGAGTCATGTGAAGATTGAAACTACCGGGTTATGACATATAGCACATAACATATCAGCCACAGAGACTCTCTGTTTGCACACACACACACACACACACACACACACACACACACACACACACACACACACACACACACACACACACACACACACACACACACACACACACACACACGTACATATTTTTGCACATATATTCGCAGATGTGTGCATTTTACACACGCAAACAAGTCAAGCCAGGATGGCACAGTGTGGCAGAATGCAGTAGGCAGCAGAAGATTAAAGCCACAGCACACGAGCAAACAGCCCTACATGTACACCACACTGTACAAACTGAACATTAAAATAGCAAACACACTGCAGATATGCACACAAAGTAAAAAAAATATCCAGAACTGTATAAAAGCTTCGGCACTTTCTTTGAAACCTGTCCAACTACAGTATCAAGGGGGGTTTGGAACAGTTTCAACTTCTTAGCAATAAAACTTTTCAATATGGATTTCAACCGCCTGCAGAATGTGGATGGGAGGTTATTCATTTATGAGTTAAGGCTGTACTGTCCTACGGCTATAACAATAGAAAAGGTACAGGCTGCTTTGCATACACATAGCTGTGAATGCAATGTGAAGTGCCTTGTCATATGTGGCTGTTTACATTGCTCACCTTGCACCTCCTGCAGTTTTGTTCTATTGACTGTTATCAACTGTTACCACCTCGTGAACAGGTTGGTGACTGGGCTCTATTCTGTTTCCAACCTCTGTTTTGTGTCTATCGAGCCCCTTGGAAAAAGCTGGGAAATACAGTAAGCCATTACATGATATACAAACTAACCCCTTCACATATCTACAGGGTAGGGTTGTTAAAGTAGTAGTAAAAGTACAATTTCTCTCAAAAATAATCTGGCATATTTGTTTCGGTGGATCAAGGAAATGACTTGATGCAACATATTAATATCACTGCAGCGAGAAAAACAGAGACGCATTACTGCATCAAAAGTTATGACAAGTATGAAGAGTTCAAAGTCAACATAAACTCTATGAAAATATACATGCATGATTTAATTGGGTGATTTTAATTTCTCCTTAACAAACAAACTCACAAGAAACACACCCGTGCCATGGTGCTCCACAAACACTATTTGATCAGGCATGCAGGTATAGGCCTATTCTACTGTCTGGGAGTGAATGCCATCAATACCAACTGCTGCTGCTTATAAAACTAATTTGCATATCCACCGCAGATTCTCACCGCACCCTTTTCTCAGGCAGGCAGCAACGCTTACCTTCGGTGTTCAAGTGGAAGGGTTGTTATTATTATTAATAGTAATAATAGCTTAATAATTAGGCTATAGCATTATTATACTAAAGGAAATAAAACCCGAGAACCAAACAAACTCAGATAAAGAAATACTGGCTCTCCAGTTTGACTCGATTGACTTTCACTCAAATGAATCAATCAAGTAAGATATACTGTGAGCATTAGGCCTACATCGGAAAGCCATTATTCACCTTGTTATAGTCTATACAATGAATCAATGGCACCTTACCGACGTTTTACAACTTTTATCTCCGGCATCTTCGTTGTAGACTCCTGTCACACACACTCTCTCTCTCTGACTCGTGGTAGGCGGGTTTTCCGCCAACAGGGTTTGGTTGATTCTCTATTGATTTGTTGGAGGGTCAGAGGAGGAGGAGGAGGAGGAAAAAAGTGAAAGGGGAGGAGTGGAGGAGAAACCCCGGCCTGGCGAGGAAGATACATAGATAGAGAGAGAGAGAGAGAGAGAGAGAGAGAGAGAGAGAGAGAGAGAGAGAGAGAGAGAGAGAGAGAGAGAGAGAGAGAGAGAGAGATGTGATTGTGCGTGTTTTGGGAACGAGAGAGAAGAGCGCAGAGCGGTCGCGATTGAGGAGGCTAAAGTCCTACCGCGGAGGGAGCGCACTTAAATCACGTGGGGAAGTGTGGGATTTGTATGGGGGCGAAAGTAAAAGTGTCGTCCGAGTGAGTGACTTCTGCCTGCACTTTGTTTTTCCTGCTCTCTCTCTCTCTTTGCCTTTCCACCCCCTCCTCCGCCCTGCATTCCGCGGAGCAGCTGTGTTTTAATGCCCCTGCGTATCCGAGGAGGAGAGAAGAGTGAGGAAGAAGAGGCAGAAGAAGAGGGAGAAGAACAAAAACAAGAGGTGAGAAGGCCTGGACACCACCCGCCCTTGCCCTTCGGAGGTCCGTCCACTCTCCCCTCCTGGCCCTGCATGGACGGGGATGGGGAGAGCCGGATGCTGTTACCGCGGGGCTGAGCGCCTCGCCTCCCCGTCTCTGGTGCGCCGCTTCCGGCCACTGCTGCTGATGATCATCGCTCTCTGCTGCGGCGCTAACATAGGTGACTAACTGCAACAACTATAGTGTGTGTGTGTGTGTGTGTGTGTGTGTGTGTGTGTGTGTGTGTGTGTGTGTGTGTGTGTGTGTGTGTGTGTGTCGGTCATGATGATCGCAACTAATCTGTCATTTTACGCACTTTGTTATCCAATTTCCCTCTGGTCGCTGCGCCAACTGTAACCCACAGTAGCATCATTTATCTAGAGTCTGTTGGGTTTCGTTGGGACAAATATACTTTATCATTAGTTATTAAGCGTGTGTAGACGCATTGTGTGGTTGATCCTTGTGTTGGGCCCAGTGCTGCCTGACAATGGCTCTCTCTCCAGCGGCAGTGCAGCAGTCTGAGCACGGATCGAGTTTCTCCTCCTCTCTCCTGGGCCGTCATTCTTCTGTCTGCCCCTTAATGGCTCATGGAGGAGGGGAAGAGAAGGGGAGAGAGAGTGACTACCTCTCCTCATGTCAATGCATAACAGCTTCCAGCTTTACCTATGCACTAGGCCTATATGGAAGAAAGCACAATCTTTCCCAGTGTAAATCTGATCATAAAAAGTTAGGAACTGGGCGTTCACTTAGCCTATTGTGGAGTGCAGTTTATGTTCAATTGCATTATGCAAATGAATAGAATGCTAGAAATTGTATCAAAGTGATTAAAGAACACAAGGTAGACTCTTGAGGAAACAGCACAGGTTAATGCTTCTCTGAACAGCAGTGTCTTGTATTCTGGATCTTTTGTTTATTTTCTAATAAAAAAACTCAGAAAACGGAGAATGAAACTAACATATTGGATGTTCACTGAAACCCAAATTTAAGTGAGGTGTTTGCGTAAAATGGTTATTATCATGGATCTGTTTGTGTGGAAACAAAAGCATGATTATACAAATGTTCTGGGGCTATACATGGATGTCATGGTTTGCTTACCTCTTATTTGCCACATTGCTTGTTGTGGTTAAATTTAATTGGTTAAATTTGGGAAAGGCACTCATGCATTGTTCATTCAGTGCAAATAGCTGTATAATATGCTCTTTCCAGAAGTCCTGTGTGTGTGTGTGCAGGGGCTCGGCTGTTGTGGCGGCTGCCTCTTGAGCAGTCACACCTCCAGTAATTAGTTTAACACGGCTCCGGCAGCAGGACAAACCCGCCTGTTCTGCACACAGCCTGGTGGGAACAGAGAGACCCAATTCACATTAAAGACCCTCTTGGCACCTTTTTCTAAAAGGCGACACCTGGAAAGAATGTGTATCATTTAGTCTGTTTGGACAAACAGAATGTTTTATTTTTTATAGCTTGCACTTTTTCTCAAGGCATTCTGACATGTTTCATTGTAGCTGTCATAGTAATTCAATGGTCTGTGTAAACCGGGGGGGGGGGGGGGGAGGGTGATGCCTGTATTGTTGACTATTGTTCTGAGTGTCTAGTCTAGTCGAGGGAGAGAAAGAGTGTATGGGCTTTCTGTGGTATCTCTAAGCTTGGAGGCCTGTTTGTGTGATTTGAGCTCAGTGTGTGTGAGAGTGCACACAACAAGGTCATCAATAAGCACTTCACAGGCCATTCCTTGGGTTGAGAGAGGATCCCAGTAGATCCCTTTGTGATCTCTGGAGATCAGAGAAGTCAGAGGCTGTCGGGATATGGAGACAAAGAATCTCTAAAGCTCAAGCCTGGGAGGTTGAGCTGCTGCTGGATGCTTTGACCTCTGTGTGTGATGGTGCAGAGGAAGCCTCAGGTAAGAGAGATGACCAGGGGGCTGAGGAGGGCGGCAGGGGAATCGGGCTGCAAGGGTTTCAAAGCCCAAAAACAGAACACAGAGTTGGGCTCGGGATGGTGCCGATTTGGGAGTGGGGGGAGAAGAGATGAGACCTGTGTGATGATAAAGGCAGCGAGGGTGAATGGGGAGATGGAGTGAAAAGCACAGAAATAACACGCAGTAGGGCATGGAAGGAGTGGTGTGGGCATTGCTGGCTGTTTTATTGTGTTTATATTGGCTACTTACCCTCAGGGCATGAAACAAACAAGGCTCTGGATGTGTTGCGCCCTTGTGCACTAGTTCCTCACATGAAGTGTTTTTTATTCTCTTCTCGACAGCATTGCTGTCAAGTTAGTATCCGTCTCCTCCTCGCCTCTACTTGCCACAAGCTTCCTGCCATACAGGCATAGATTGGGTTTTATTGTAAAAATGGAGTGCTTAGAAAGGCGCATCTCAAGAGGGACATCAAGGGAAGTCTTGAAGAACAAAAAATATAAACATATTTCTTTTGATACAGTATTTAATCAGAAACATACGAAAATCCTCTTATTGCTCAACCCCTTAAGGTGGGGGGCGAAAGTTCAAGGTCAGCTATAGAGTATTAGCACAATTGGATCTGATGTGAGACTTCAGCTGATGCTTATTCGACCGAAAGGTTTTTAACTTTTCTATATAAGTTTTCGGTTGGACCCGGGTCCTTTGGTTTCAGGGTCGACTCCCTTCTTGCTTTATCACCCTGATAGGAAAACGATCAGTGAATGAGTGCTTTTGTGTGATTTTAGAGCAGCTCATGATTCTGATACCCTTCTAAAAAAGAGAATAATCCCACTCTGATTAGATTGGGAGTGGTATTTAGGTACTGCGGGGCAGATAGCAGTAGGGAGAGAAGGAGGCTGTTGGTGCGCCAGTCAAAGATACAATGTGTCCTCAGTACTCAGGACTGTCTGTACAGTGGTGGTTGGCATGGCAGGCAGCCTGTGTGTGTGTGTGTCTGTGGGCTGGTGTCAGTATTTAACAGGCAGGAGAGAGATTCTGAAGCATAGCGTGAGTGGGGGTCTGTACCTGCACCCCTGATTTTCTAAAACTCAGAGCAATACTGCCCCCAAATGGTTGCTCCAAACTCTTTCATGCCCCAAAAATCAAATAAATGTACAAAGAGGAGCTGGAAAGGGCCATTTGCTTGCATTGGTGATTGTGTCAGTGATGGTGTGAAATTAAAAACAATGTACTTCCTGGTTGAGCTTGGCTATTAGGAGATCATACCACCATCAGAAGATCACTGATTGTGTGCGTTTTATGTAGACACAACTAGCATTCTTTCTAAGACAACTTGTGTGTGTGTGTGTCTGTGCGCAGCTGCACATACACTGTAGAGCCTCTCTCTGGCCTAATCTAATAGGAACACACTGTGACTGATCCATTAGGTCTGGTCTCTAATCTCTCTCTCTCTCTCGCTCCAACTCCCTCTCTCCCTGATGATCTATGATATGAAAGGCTGGTTTGACCCTTGTTACATTCAGAAAAGTAGCAATAGATAAAGAATCAGGGGCAAATTCAGACAAAGAATCGTTCCTAGCTGTAAAGTGGTTGTACAAGGACTGAATATTCATTCTTTGGATGGGTGTACTTACTTGCTCTGGTGCCCATAAACCAACAGTGACAAGTGACAAAAAAACAAAACAACTTGAAGCTTTATTTATTAAAAGGTGAATTTTTCTTTGTGTACTTTCCCTCTGTACAAGATCGCGAATACAATATCCTTAGAAACAACCACAGAATTTGATTACAAGCTTTACAAAGTCATGGTAGTGTGTCTGAATGCACAACACACTGTGTATTACCTCTCTCTTTCTGTCTCTCTCTACCATATTCGTTATGTGCACTCTGGCTACATAAGCAGTATTATCTCACTCCTTGTGGAAAAACCTTCTTTATCTTTCTCACTGGCTGTTCTTTGGTTTATTGCTTGGTTTATTACGCTCACAGAGAGCGGCACTGATGATTGATCAAGACTTTTAACCAACGGCAAGTTCTTTTCCCAGTTTTATTAGGTTGGATTGTAAAATGCCCGTAGCATAGTAAGAAGTTTAACTTCAAAGTCGTCGGCATAGAGCAATCAGTTTCGGTCTTCTCCGTGCGCATGAACTTTCCATTTCTAGTTAGTCCAAGTTTTTAAAGATTTTTTTTTTTTGGCATTTTCAATGCTTTATTTATAGTGCAGAGAGACAGAACTGAAATGGGGCAGAGAGGGGAATGACATGCAGAGAACTGACCACTGGTCGGATTCGAACCGGGTCTGCTGCGAGGACTTAAGCCTCATGAGGGGATGCCCTAACCACTACACCTCAAGTGCCCCCATGTGGGAATCATAGGCTCCTTTGCTGATAATATTTTTGCACCCTTCTCTGTCTTATCCAGGTCATTGCCAGGTGGCCACCCCTCAGTGCCGTATCCAGAAGTGCACCACAGACTTTGTCTCCTTGACGACCCACCTGACGCCGGCTGTGGACGTTCTTCACACAGAGTTTTGCAAGGCTTTACGTGCGTACTCTGCCTGCACCCAGAGGACAGCCAAGTCCTGCCGGGGGAACTTGGTCTTCCACTCGGCCGTGCTCGGCATCTCTGACCTCATGAGCCAGAGGAACTGCTCCAGAGACGGGCCCACTTCCTCCACTCACCCTGAGGTGCTCCACGAGCCCTGCAACTACCACAGTCGCACCCAGCACTCCCACACACACTCCCATGTGCATGCCCATGCACACTCCCACGCTCACAGCCAAAGCCACTCTCGGCCTGGGTACCTGTTCTGCGGGCTGTTCGGGGACCCTCATCTGAGGACATTTAAGGACAGCTTCCAGACCTGTAAAGTGGAGGGGGCGTGGCCCCTTATCGATAATGACTATCTATCGGTCCAGGTCAC
Source organism: Hyperoplus lanceolatus (assembly GCA_026929865.2). Lineage (NCBI taxonomy): Eukaryota > Metazoa > Chordata > Actinopteri > Uranoscopiformes > Ammodytidae > Hyperoplus > Hyperoplus lanceolatus. Next base: position 17,204,218 of record CM049397.1, on the reverse strand, counting down.
TAATGTCCCTGTGGTACCTGGCTCCAGTGCCACAGCAACCAATAAGGTGAGGAGGGAACTGTTATAAAGGGGACGCAGAGAGAAATGGGCCTTTTAGGCTCTAATTTGCTGTTAGTATGGCTAAAAGAGTCTTTTAAGTGAGAGCAGCTGCTGTACTCTAGTTTATTTCACTGTGTGTCTGTTAGAGAGCAAATTTTTTTTTATATAAAAACATCTAAGTTGCTTTTCTTTGCCCTAGAGTAAGACATTTTATCACTGGAAAACACCCTGCAATATGTTCCCCTTCTCTTTCGGTGTCCTTGTGAAGCAAATAGTCTGATGTTGTGGCTATCTCTTCTGACTGAAGCAGTGTTGTAAACCTAGGTTGCTTGATGGCTGCATATAGCCTGACCTCTAATAACATGGAATGAGATGTGTGAAAGGACCCACTGTTTACTTATGTGTGTTTGCAAGTATTAGTGTGTGTCTCATGAGTGGCACTCCTTGCACTCAGCTTAGAGCAGTATGTGTGTTAAAGGTCCTTATCCATATGGCATAAAAGGACCAAATGGAACACACAATGTGATCTTTGTGGTGTTAGAGAAGCTATGTTGATGTTTCCCCCGATGATCTGCCCTTTCTAACTTAGTCGATAGCTTTAATTATTAAAACACATACACACCCATACAGACACTTAGCCATGTACACGCTGGCAAAAGACACACACACATAAAGCAAATAGTAGTTTGCTACACTGCTGAGCTGAAGCTTTGACCTTGAGTCAGAGGTGGGGCAAGTTATTAGTCATGATTATTAGACACACGCACACACACACACAACAGATCAACAGTCCTCCAGGCTTAATGGCCTGCCAGGCCTCATTCCTCACGGCTGTCATGTGAACAAAGCAGCCATTCACCGGAACTATGATGCTAGTGCTAACTGTAATGCTCACACCACACCCTGTAGCCACTGCCTCCGCTCTCCACTGGGGCCCTGTGTGTTTTAATGTTTGTGTGAGTGTGTGTGCGCATGTGTCAGCATGTTTGCATAGCTGTGTCAAATTACAACTTGTTAAAAAGTAATTTAGTAATTTCTCAAATGTAGAGTGGTGCAAGTCAATAACCTGTGTGAATGTGTTTGTGTGTGTACGTGTGTCTGTGTGTGTGTGTGTGTGAGAGGGCAACTGAGAATCAAACCTTGTTGCCAGGACTGCAACATAGAACTTTTTTTTACTAACAATCAATTTGTGGACTTTCTTTTTCTGAGAGAAACACTAGAGAATGAAATGATTGACTTAAAATCACAAATTTGTTGCAGATTAATTGCTGTTGATCAACTAATACATTTTCTGGGGCAGCAAATTATTCTCATTACCAATTAATTTTCCTATTATTTTCCCAATTAATTGATAAATCGTTAAGTCCAAACATACAAATATAAAATAACATCCCATTTTCCCAAAGCGCAATCCTCAAATCATTAGTTTCTGTCTGACAAGCAAGCAGTCGAAATCCCAAAGAAATTGCATTGACTATTTGTATAGGATAAAGAAGAGATGCAAACCTTACACTTGAGTAGCCCAAAATAGTTGCAGATCATTTTCTTCTGATTGACTAATCGATTAATCAACTAGTTATTTTCAGTATGAAAAAATTATCTATGATTTCTTGTTTTAGCTGTACTCATCGCCCGATCAAAGTTATGTTTTTCCTCTATTTAAGGTATTGACTTGAGTAAATGTGAACTCTGCTATATCTCAGTTCATATCAGTTTGTCATTATCATTCATCCAACTTCTTTTTAAACTCTACAGGTCACCGTCATCTTCAAGCCCTATGAGGGTTGTACAGACCAGAGGGTCTACCAGGCCGTCACAGACAACCTGCCTGCTGCCTTTGACGATGGAACGGTGAGCAGCGGGGACCCCATCCACACATCTGCTGGCGCGGTGGACGGTGCCTCTGGGAAGGTGCGGGCTCTTTGGATCTCGGAGCGCAGCCCGGGGCGCCACATAGAGCTGCACGCTGGCTACATCGGGGTGACTGTCATTGTTCGCCAGTTGGGCCGCTACCTGACCATGGCGGTACGGATCCCCGAGGAGCTGTCCCAGGCCTACGATGCCACCCAGGACCTGCAACTCTGTCTGAACGGCTGCCCAAGCAGTGAGCGCATCGACCAGGCCGGGCACCTTCCCCTGCCCCTCTCCCCTCCAGCCCTCGGCCTACAGCTCCAGCAGCTGCGTCGGCCGGGCTACTCCTCACAGACTCAAGCATCCCCATACCCCGCCATGCAGGTTTTCAATGTGGAGGGGGCCAGGGAACGCTGCCGGGAGCAGCTGGAGGTGCAGGACATTTACTTCCACTCCTGCGTGTTTGACCTCCTGACCACTGGGGATGCTAACTTCACCGTGGCGGCATACAGCGCCCAGAAAGACATGGAGAGCCTCCACCCTCACAGGGACAGGTGGAGGATCTACCCCCGTGGCTCCACCAGCTCCACCATGCACTGCTTTGAGACTCAACCAATCAAAAGGCTCCTCGCTCTGCTCCTGCTGTGTGCTCTGAGCGTGGAGTTGATGTAAGAGCAGGAGCTGTTGAGTGTGTGTTTGTGTGTGTGTGCTGGCATGCGTGTGGGCTTGTGTATGTGTGCGCACTTAACAATGTTTTTTTTGTTGCTGAGCACTGATACTGAGCACTGATTCCTCTCTCACACTGAGAGGATAAAGGCAGGCTGGACAGTTACTGGGAACTTGTTTTTTTTTTGTAGAAGAGGTGTGTGCCCAGGAAATACATGCAAAACAAACTGCATGTTACCTGGCAGGATGAGCCCTGTGGGAAATAACACAGGAGATGTGACTACGGCTTTCGCAATCTGTCTTCCCCTTTTGGATAGGGAACTTGACAGAAAGATTTGTGTCATGTTTCTGTGTGGGGGCACTGTGTGTGCAGATACACACTCCAAACTGTAAATAGCTTGTTTTCAGTGCACAGTGTAATGGCGTAGTTTTTTTCCCGTTGTGTCATTTAATGTGATTTTTCTTTTATACCTCAGACAGAGGATGTTTGTTTTAACAGAAGCACTTTATTTAGATTTTTATTTTTTACAAATCCGCATCAGTGTTTCTTCCTCTCACTTACTGTCCTCCACTAAATTCTCCAAAGGCTCAAGTTATGGAGCCCATCTATGATTTGATTTTTTGAAGCCTCTCAAAGTAAAAATATGTTAATACAAGGAGCTGTCATTTTTGTTAAAATGCATCATTCTTCCAGTATCTGACTAATTTATGGTCAGTCAGTCAATGTGAGTTTTTCTCTTTTGAATGTATTATGAATATTGTCACAGCAAATGCCATCAGCACCGTTTTGTTGCCGTATGAATTTGTTGTTTTTCCTCAGTCCTAATTTCAAATATGCGTGAGTGTCCGTGTGCGTGTGAATGTGTGAGTGTGGCTGCGTCAGTGTTGTTGTTGTTTTCTTCTGAACCAGTTGGTGAGGTATTCCCCTCTCTGTTGCCAAGAGGCTGTGACCATATCGGCTCATGTATGTTGCTCACCGTATTCTTTGTTGTGTTCATTTGAGCCAAAGACAGATAATGTATGGTTTTCATGTACAAAGGAAATCAGAACTCAGCACCAAACCAGCACCCTTACCCTACTCACCCCTTCTCCCCTCTTTATAACATTGCTACTATAGTCTGTTTTCACTCCTACTGCCAGAATGGACACGCTGCGCCATAAGGTATAAGATACTGGAGTGTAGACGAAACACTGCAAATCACTGAGAAAAACCTTCACCACGCTGTCTAGTGAGACATGTGCTTCAGCAATGTGTTGTTGGAGATGCCAACCCCTACAACTATGAGCCTTTTTAATGTGCGCCATTATGTTTAATTATGCCCTATTTTGGTTTGCCATATAGACTTAATATCAGTTTTTTGGCATTGTGATCTCTTACATCATGTGTGAGTGAGTGTCAGTTAGGTGAGCAGTGGCTGGTCAATGTTGAAATACTTAACTTATTTATGAACGTAGTGTCCTGTAGAGGAAGTTAAGCTCCATATTCTTGCTGTTGGATAATAATTTTAAAAAATGTCAGATGTGATTGTACTGCCACCTAGTGGTGTCTGTTGCTATGTGTGTTACTTCAAGCGCTCACAAAAGAAAAGAAAAGAGAAACAATTGTGTGCAAGTGTTTTATTTAAAAAACAAACAAACAATAAAGTCAAAATGGTCCAAAATGGCTTTCTTCCTGTTTATTTTTGTCACATTCTGTCACTGGAAAACTAAAAAAAGCAAAAGGTGTAAAATGTAACATGTTTATTATTTGTAAAACTATGAGTATGAAAACATAGATCTTCCCATGAACACACACACACAAATATGTATAACAGAATGTGCACTAACCCACCTGTCTGAGGTCAGGTTTCGATCAGATACCAGGTTTGCCCTCACAAACCCAATCTGCTGTCAACTGCCATAGTCGTCAACACCTGGGATGTCAATGACAAAAGGCTGAAAAAGGCGCGTCAAAAGATCTGTAGCGTTTGAAACCTGCTATCCCTGTGATCCTGACCGAGGATATGCCTAGCTTCCCAATTAATCCATGAGATTCCGATCCAAAACTCAGGGACAATTATCATAAAGCTAACCACAGGGGCAGACAAGACCATGTCAACGTTTTCCAGTTCAGAAATCCCGATTGTCCAGACTTCAGACGAGAAAGAGTTTCCCCTCTGGGTAATGAGGTTTTTCTTTTTCATGGTCACACAGAGCATCAGAAGCCCTCTGTTTCAAACTATCTGAAAAGTCAAAAACATTGTTAAGATATTTGAAACTATTAGGCTACTTTGTATTTTGGACAAAACACATTTTCACATTGTCGTAACCATGAAGGCGAGTGAAAGGTAATTTTGCACCACTATCTTCCTTACCACTTAATAACGAAATAAGTTGTCATCAAAGTGTTAAAGACGATGATCTTGATGAGAAACAGCCTCATAACCACGACAACCACCGTGTTTGTCCACACAGCGACATCTGGAAAACCAACCACACAGACAGATGAAAGCAATCAACAACCTCTGTATAAATGACAGGGATCTTCGTAATTGTTTGCAAACAAATAAAAAGGACCTTCTATCTCTTCTTCCTTGTCGCAAATCTTGTCCCGATGATCTAAAATTGTACAAAAAAAATAGAGTTCAAAACAAAAAGTGTGCTTCTTCTATTTGAAATGGCAACCGCATTCGGGATTCTTGTATCGTCGAACAATCCTACCTGATGAGGTGGTGCGGTGTTTCGCGGTGACTCTCATCTGTCGCCTGCGACTCACAGAGCAACTGTACGACGGCCAGTCACTGGTTGCCACGGTGATGACGGCCACAGCGCCAGGGCCACGATGCTTCCTGTTAACTAGGGCGAGGCTGTATGGCGCGCTGGACACAAGGCCTTCTGATGGTGACCTCCAGCTGACCTCTAGGCGTCCTCTCCTGAAGTCACTCACCATGCAGACCAGCAGGCTCCAGCCCAGCCTCTCCCCTGACAGGTGCACTGGAGGGGCTAGAGATGCCAGCAGCACAATCCCTTCTACCCCTCCTAAAAGATGTTGGGAGGACAGAGAGAGAAGATTTAAATATATAGGACCAAATAGAAATCTTACTCAAATGCAATGAAGGAGAACACAGTGTATATACTGTAGTTGTAAACAAGAAGCTCTTTGTTTTGAGGTTTTACTGAATTTTAAAAATGTAGACATCAAAATAAATGCATATAGCGTAACGGTTTCATTAAATCCTTTCTGCATTTAACATTATTGTCCAATAATAATGTGGGTGTAGTAGCTCCATGTAGAATGAGAGCATAAGATGCAACCACTGATAGTATAAAACCAAACAATAAAGGGTGTTGCATGTATTTCAAAACTCTTGAGCTATATAAATAATACTGACATCTGTGATTTTTCACCAAACAGTGATGCATACATTTATAACAAACATTATAGTCATGTATTAACGAATGAAAAGCTCTTACCTGTCCATAAATAGATGATGGGAAGGTAAAATAGACCCCTGGGTGGCTCGGTCATGTCTGCTTTAGTGAGAGTAGCTCCAGTGAATACTGCCTTGCCTGTGTGTGTGTTTGTGCGTGAATTTAGGGCGTGCTGTATGGCTTTGCCAGGAGCATTGCATTATGGGGGATTGAAATATCTCATTGTCGTGACCTTATACTAACAATGGATACCCCCCCCCCCCCCCAACACACACACATCTCTGACCACAGCACATGCAAACCATTTTTCTCTTCCACCACACACTAACAGGGAGACGATGTTGGGACAGGGCAGTAACTTTGACAGTAGAAAATCAGTTAAGTGTCATTAGAACAAATAACTGGAGACACACCTGCCAAAGGCTGTTACATCTGAGGTAAGAGACTGATCATATCAACACATTCAGAACATTAGACAACACTCACACACACACACACACACACACACACACACACACACACACACACACACACACACACACACACACACACACACACACACACACACACACACACACACACACACACACACACACACACACACACACACACACACACACACACACACACACACACACACACACACACACACACACACACACACACACACACACACACACACACTGTGGGCGGGAACTGAGAAGAGAAAGTGAAACTCAACAGCAGGCACATGAAGGAAGGACAATGAAGCCAAAATGATCGAGGTAAAGCTTTTCTTTAGCATTTTCAGCTAATTTATTTATCTTAAAACATGACCACCAAAGCAGACCAAAGCATTCGTTTTTGTTTACTGAACTGCAATATTTCTAACAATGACTTCAGTTTCTGGTGATCTTGTGGGTTGTTGTTAGCTTACTAGCATAATCCTCATATTGTTTACAGTAGATGCAGCCTGCTTTGAACTGAAGTTATGTCTGTGCAGCTGTTGTCACCTTACATTTATAGCTGTGTCCTCATCTTGTTTGGTCCACATGGAAAATCTTGTTGCTCGCCTGTCACATGTTTGAGTCTCCTTTAGGGAGGAGATGTGTTGTTGTGGTTGGGGCCTAAAACTCTGAACACAGCTCAGTTAGCCAGAATGAACTCAACAGAATGTGTGATGCTTTACAAAGTCCCAAACTGTTACCTTTAAACATACACACCTTACCCACGCTGGTAGAAACAGATGACAGTGACCTTTGAAACCACAAAGGCTGGCTGGATGTGCTGGGAAGACATTGCTTCTCTATTGGTGCGACTGGAAACAGTTTTGATTGAACTCTATGTCATGGTCTGTCTTTGTCTTGTCTTGTTTTGGTGGTTCCCCATGTTTCCTGTTTTATTTTGGTATGTCTGTATTGTTCCTCCCCATGTCCTGTCAAGTTTCCCTCCTGTGTGATTACTGCTCCCTCCCCTAATGTGATACACCTGTCCATCGTTGTCTACCCTGTCTTGTGTGTGTGTATTTAACTCCCTGTGTGTCATTGTTCTGTGTCTTTGCATTGTACCTGTTGGTGAGTCTGTCCCTGTATGTGCCGTGTGCCTTGCCTTTGTGCGTTTCTGCAGTTTTTGTGTTTTTTTGGAAAATAAATTACCCTCACTTGAAACTTTCTGCATTTGGGTCCTGTCTGCCTGTCGTCACCGTAACAGAATGCAAAGACCAGAAATGGACCCAGCAGACAGCTCTTTTGAGGTGGACCATGAGGAGGTCATTTTTACAATATCTTGCCTCAAGAAAGCCTGGGAGAAGGGCCCCACACTCGACCACCGAGATGCAGCCTTGACTCTGGCACGTCGAGCTGTAGAATTACAGCCTTGGCTCAGGGAGTCCCTAGCCTGGCTCCGCCCGCCCGCCTACTTCCGGCCAAATTTAATTTTCCCTTCAGTAGTCAGTCTGGGTGTACAGTGCATTTCCCAGTTTTACCGGAGAATCTACAATCGTCCAATCAGCGAACAGAGCGAGTGGCTGAGAACGATGACGTGGAAGTCGCGCTCCAGTTTCAGTTGAATGCTGCGTTCCTTTATACTCGGAAGAAGGAGATTTCCGACTTGGTAGTTCCGAGTTCCGACCTGTCTGTGTTCCAGTGCATCTGCTCGCGAAAGTATGGGCGCCTAAAACATTTCTCGTCCAAATAACTAAACGTTAGGCTCTAACAAGTTACTCTTGCCAGGTACCGGTAGATTCATAGACTACAATATGTAGTGAAGTCGGAAATTTCCGAGTTCCCTGTCCAACTGGAACGCACCGTCAAAAGCCGGCTCATGACACACGTGACGACCAAACGTGACACGATTGGTTGGCTAATCCAGAGTGGCACTGGGCAGATCCAATAGTTTTAAACTTCGACAGACACCTGCCTCCATGTGAGTGAACGTTTGCCAATTACAGCACTTCCAGACCTTCTGTACAAATGAAATGAAGTACGATGGTCTGGTTGGACCAGGCTAGGGAGTCCCTACCGGAGTGGGCAAATAACTTTTTATACCCTCCAGAGTTTTGCTCTCCCAACTGCCAGCACAAGCCCAAGCCCCTGCCGCCGGTCCCCAGCTTCAAGCCTCTGCCCCCTGTCCCCAGCTTCATGCCTCTGCCCCCTGTCCCCAGCATCAAGCCTCTGTCCCCAGCATCAAGACTCTGCCCCCGGTCCCCAGCATTAAGCCTCTGCCCCCGGTCCCCAGCTTCAAACCTCTGATCCTGGTCCCCTGCTTCCAGCTGCAGCCCCCGGTCTCCGGCTTCCAGCCTCTGCTCCCAGACCCCAGCTACCAGCCTCCGGCCTCCAGCAGCGAGCTCCAGGCCCCGGCCTCCAGCAGCGAGCTCCAGCTCCCGGCAACCTGCATACCAGCCCCAGCATGCCAGCTACCAGCCCGAGTATGCTAGCTACCAGCCCAAGCAACCTCAAGAGCCCCAGCATGCTAGCTACCAGCCCCAGCATGCTAGCTGCCAGCTCCTGCCCGAGGGGGCCCGCCCTCTGCTCCTGCCCGAGGGGGTCCGCCCTCTGCTCCTGCCCGAGGGGGTCCGCCCTTCGCTCCTGCCCGAGGGGGCCTGCCCTCTGCCTCGCCTTCCTCCAGGGGGTGGCCGCCCTCTGCCTCGCCTTCCTCCGGGGTCCGCCCTCATCACCGTGGCTGCAGGCCTCCTGGGGGGGTTCCGCCTTTGCCGACCTCTTGGGAGGGTTCGTCTTCACCGCTGCCGACCTCCTGAAGGGTTCCATCTCCGCTCTGCCCCTGCTTGCCCACAGGCCGTCCGCCTGAAGCTCCCTGCCGTGCCCCTGCTTACCCCCCAGGCCGTCCGCCTGAGGCTCCCGTTCATGCCCTGGGGCATGTTTCTGGCCGCACGCCTGACACCCCTCCATTCCGCCTTACCCCAGTTCCCTGACCAGCCGGTCACCCCCGTGCTCTGCCCCAGGCCATGTTTTCCCTCCTCCTGGCTCCCCTCCACCCACCCTGTTTGGGTTTGACTTTTTTTTCTTCCAGTGTGTGGTCGCCTGGAAGTCGACCTTTTTTTGGGGGGGGGGGGGTACTGTCATGGTCTGTCTGTCTTGTTTTGGTGGTTCCCCATGTTTCCTGTTTTATTTTGGTATGTCTGTATTGTTCCTCCCCATGTCCTGTCAAGTTTCCCCCCTGTGTGATTATTGCTCCCTCCCCTAATGTGATACACGTGTGTGTGTGTGTGACTCCCTGTGTCATTGTTTTGTGTCTTTGCATTGTACCTGTTGGTGAGTCTGTCCCTGTATGTTCCATGTGCCTTGCCTTTTTGCATTTCTGGAGTTTTTGTGTTTTTTTTTTTTTTTTTTTTTTTTTTTTTTGCACAATAAATTACCCTCACTTAACTTTCTGCATTTGGGTCCTGCTTGCCTGTCGTCACCGTAACACTCTACATGTTTCATTGAAAGATGTACTGTATGTGTGTTTTTTTTTTTTTTTTTTTTTTTTTTTTTACAGTAATCCTGCGCTAATGGCCTTCAGTTTTAAGAGTCATATTCTGATGTGTATGCCATCTGGACAAATCTTCCCGGACTGACGTTCAACACTCAACATCAGGTGGCTCCTTATCGCTTCACATGTTTGGAATGTGAACAAGTTCAACACTATAGCTGTCAGTACACTTTGCTTATTCTTAAAAAAAAAAAAAAAAAAAAAAATTCTGTGGTTGAAGGACATTTTCTTCCACAATGGTATTTCTGGGGCTAGTAGCGCTGTCTCTGTTCCGCGTGTTGCTGGTTGGTTCTCAACCCACCCAGAGTTCACAGCAGACATCAAGCCCTTCTCCCAATGCAGGAGAGCAGTCTCCTTTGGCTTCTGCTGATAATCTGTCCTTCCCTTGGAGCCGTCTTCGCCTGCCAAGGTACCCTTAAGTTGTTGTTTTATACCGACATACAGGGAGATTGACAAGAACGTTGGTTGACCCCTGTTTTTTGAGTCTCTGATCCAAAAAAAATTATTTTATCTTAGGTACATCATTCCTCTTCACTACCACCTCCTCCTGCACCCCAACCTCACAAGTCTCACTTTTACTGGCTCAGTGCAGATCCAGATTGATGTCCAGAACAACACAAACTGGGTTGTATTGCACAGCAAGGGTCTACAGATCTCCAATGCCACCATATTGGATCAGGATCTGGCCCATCTGTCTGACAAGGTAGCTATGAATGCAGAGCAACATATCAATTAGTCGTTTTTGAATACTATATTTCCCCATGTCTTCCTGTTCTAGGTTCTTCCAGTTCTTCACAACCCTTCCCATGAGCAGATTGGCATTTTCTCTCCCAGGGTGCTTAGCAGCGGACAAAAGTACTTTTTGTATATGGAGTTTGGGGCAGAACTTGCAGAAGGCTTCTATGGCTTCTATAAGAGCACCTACAGGACCAGCACAGGAGAGACCAGGTGAGACCAGATAGATTGTTATCCTACACATGCAGGAAGGATCCAAAGAGGGACATAAAGATAGAAGATTTGATTGCGAATGACAATACATAACTAACCCAAAATGTTGATCATCATGGTACATTTCTGTCATGAATATTTTGACATGAGTGACTTGAAATAGCTGCTAGCTCACTAGCCTACAATCCTTTTCTTCCTCATTTATTTTCAGTTGCATCTTCCTAAAAAAAATAGTTGTCTTTCAATAAAAAAAATTGCCATTTCTGATGTAATAACAATCAATTTTTAAGAGTTTAAGTTATATTTTGATCTTCGGGATATTATATTCTATTGCAAAAAAATTTTGGTCAGGATAATTGTGACATGACATCGTCCTATGTCTAGTTTCAACTACAGTAAACTATTTCTTTTGTCAGTGCAATACAGAAATCATCTGCCAATTTCTCTCTCCAGAACCTTGGCTTCCACACACTTTGAGCCCACCAGCGCTCGGATGGCATTCCCTTGTTTCGATGAGCCAAGCTTCAAAGCCAACTTCTCTGTGCGGATCAGGAGAAGTTCAGAGTACATGTCTCTGTCCAACATGCCTGTGGTGAGTGTTGCATGGTTGCTAGTTCTCACAGATGCTCAAATGTGTTGTGTGGCTAGAAATTGGCTACAGTGAATTGTTATTTTAGGTCAAGACAGTTGAAGGAAATGATGGCTTGCTTGAGGACCAATTTGATGCAAGCGTAAAGATGAGCACGTACCTCGTTGCTTTCATCATCTGTGACTTCAAATCCGTCACTGCAACGACATCTTCCGGGGTGCAGGTGTGGTCAATATATACAGTATATGGATTTTCTTTCAACCTCTTGTTATTGCAAATTATGTTGTTTTTAATGCTCTGTTGTGAATCTGCAGGTGTCCATCTATGCTGCCCCGGAGAAGTGGCTACAAACCGGCTATGCTCTGGAGGTTGCTGTCCAAATGCTGGAATTCTATGAGGAGTACTTCAACATCCCCTATCCTCTACCCAAACAAGGTAACCTTGGTTCAATTCGCACTTTCTTTGTCCCTTGTCCCTCGTTCATATTGTCACTGACTCAGTAGTACCCTTAACCATGTGTTTCCTTCTCTCAGACCTGATAGCCATCCCGGACTTCCAGTCTGGTGCGATGGAGAACTGGGGTCTGACCACCTACAGAGAGACCAGCCTTCTCTTTGATCCCCTCACATCCTCCATTTCTGATCAACTCTGGGTTACTATGGTGATCGGCCATGAGCTCGCCCATCAGGTGAGAGTGCGATGCTGCCTCTTCTGGATTATAATGGCATACAGGATTAAGGGTTTGATTTAGCATTAGTACTGTCTGTGGGGATTTGAAAAAAAAATATCTCCCCTGCAGTGGTTTGGTAACTTGGTGACCATGGAGTGGTGGAACGATATATGGCTGAATGAAGGATTTGCCAGATACATGGAGTACATTTCAGTGGAGGCCACCTACCCCGACCTCAAAGTGGTATGTGTTTTTGTGTGCGTGTGAGAATTGTCTCAATTGATGTAATGGTGGTAGAATACTTAGCCTCATATAGTCTTCTTTCTTGTACAAACCTACAGGAGGAATATCTCCTTCACACCTGCTTTGCAGCAGTCGGTGCCGACTCGTTGAACTCCTCCAGGCCGATATCCAGCCCGGCAGAGAATCCCACTCAGATCAAGGAGATGTTCGACACAGTCTCCTATGACAAAGTACGCTTTCATTGTTCTGTTTGTTCAGTCATAAAGTGCATCACACAGCTGACATTGACAATTCATTGAGAGTTTCCGATGTGTACAACCGCATTACCTGCAAAATCGAGAATTGGTTAAACAGTCAATACTTTGCATCATGGGGAAATCAGCCTCTTAACACACTCCTGACAGTGCATAGCTATTGATATACTCTCACAGAAAATCTAATCTTTTTTTCAAACTTCCTTGATGACAACCTACAAAATAAGCTATAGTAAGCCATTGATAAAATAAACCTTTTCTGTCTCTTTCCAACACACCAGGGAGCATGTGTCCTTCATATGCTGCGACACTTTCTGACAGATGAAGTGTTCCAGAGCGGGATAGTGCGATACCTTCGCAAGTACAGCTACAGAAATGCACTCAACCAGGATCTGTGGGACAGTCTAGCCAATGTATAAAACAAACTACTTTAATTTTTAAAAATCACTTCATGTCAATTAAAAAGAATAAGGGCAGCCAGACAGAATTGTATTTGTCAAAAAATAGACATGCCTACCTTTTTCTGTAACTCCATTTATGGATCACTATAGTGCACTGCCTGTTACGCTTGCACTTGCCAATATGTTTCTGTGAAGATTGTACTCTACCTTTTTACAACCTGGGAATTATCAGAACAAGAAACAATCCGTTTACAAAAATTATAAATATCGTATTTTTCTGTCTGGGTGTTCTTAAAGGTCCTTTTAGTTTAAGACAATTTATTGTATTATCATCATAACTGGTATGTTTGAATGCTTTAGTGTTTTTTAACTTGTGTTTCCAGTGCGTCATTGTTTCCCATTTATTTCATTATGGTACATAAACAAATTTGCTGAAAAGTTGCTTAAAGTAGGTAATTAATCATGGTGAACCTTAACGTCTGCTTTCATTGCAATCAGTGTTGTGTTATTTTTTTCTCAGTAATGCGATTGTAAGTGATTTTTAAAGGAATACACTGCCTTGCCAGTGCCTAGGAACTCTGACAAAGATTGAAGCAGACATTGTGTCCATTGTAATGGATTAGCATTCTCAAAGTCTCTGCAATGAATATTTGTACAGTATGAAGGTAGAGCGATCACATTCAAATCATTTGTATATTGTGATTAAGACATGCTCAGAGGAGGACTTCATCTCAGGAAAACACTGCTACAGCAGCAGCCAGGCCTCCAAGAATGCAGTGAGTAAACATTTAAAAAATCACCACGCAGAAATCTCTTTGCATGTTTTACATAGGTTGTATTCTTCTGATGTGGTCTCACATTTTCTGCTACAGTACTTGTTTGCGGGGGAACACATGGACCTGACAGCCATGATGAACACTTGGACTCTGCAGAAAGGGCTTCCTCTGGTGACTGTCACTAGGAAAGGGCCTCGTCTGCTGCTCAGACAGGACAGGTTCCTGAGGACAGTGCTGCCTTCCGACCCTCTCTGGTCTACATTGCAACAGGGGTGAGCAAGCATGCACATTCACCGCCTATATCATGCTTTTTACTCGTGCAGCTTCTCACATTTTATTACCTTTGTGTTATTCTTTTTTTTAAATTTAAATTATACTTTTTATTAATTTTATATTTTATATTTCATAGTTTCCTTTGGCATATCCCTCTGACATACAAGACAGATGCTTCCAGCACCATCCACAGACACCTGATGACAACACAAACCGGTAAGAGGGGAAGAGAGGATATGCAAAATATAATTAATATGTACTATTTTTCCATTTTGCTATTATATTGTTGGCCATCCTCACCTTTGCTTTTTATCTCTCCTTTAGACAGTTTACATATAGGAGAGGAAGTCAGCTGGGTGAAACTAAACACTGACATGACAGGCTATTACGTGGTTAATTACGAGGACAGCGGTTGGGACGAGATGGCCAAATTACTGAGGGAAAACCATACTGCTCTGAGCTACAAAGACAGGACTCACTTGATACACAACGCCTTTCAATTGGTGACGTAAGCATATATGTGTGTTTGAGCTTCTGTGAGAGAGCAAGAGAAAGTGATTTTTTTTTATTTATTTATTTTTTATTTTTTATTTTTTTTCTGCAGGTCTGGTTACATTTAAACATCCCACCTGAAATGGCACTTAAACTTTCAAATATTTTGTGTATGTCTCTAAAGTGCAGGTCATCTGCCACTGGATAAAGCCTTGGACCTGATTGGCTACCTGGAATTGGAGACTCACAATGTGCCTCTCCTCGAAGGACTGGGCTACCTCAAGTTCTTTTACCGGTTGATTGAGAAAAGGAATGAGTTTGAGCTAACAAGCAACATTGCAGTAAGGAGTTAAGAGCACACATTTTATATGATTCTTATGCTAATGTCTGCATGAAAGGCCGCTTAAGTTGACATGGTGTTTGTGTGGCTGTGCTTTGTCGCAGACGTACATCCTGCAATTTTTCCGTGCTATCATCGACCGGCAGACGTGGAGCGACAGGGGCTCTGTGTCAGAGCGACGCCTGAGGACAGAGGTCCTGTCGCTGGCTTGCCACCTGGATGACCCTCCCTGCCTGGAGCAGGCTCGACACAATTTCAAGGACTGGCTTCAGTCCAACGGTACACTCAAGTATGTCTGTCTAAATTTATATTTCAATGCATCATTATCAGTAAAAAAGACACCAGCATGATTCACTAAAAGGTATACAGTGGGTAAAGGAAATTGGCATTTTTCAAAACAGATTTGGTAGAAATGGAATATGATATTCATAGTAATGTTTAACTTGTGTATGATCGCTTGGAAAAAAAAGTTGTTAGTTTATAAAATAAATATCTACACAGGAGTGGGCGCCGTCCACAGAGGCCTCCATGTTTCTACAGTGGCACATAACATAAAGACTTAATGGCCTTAGGTGTTTATTGAAAAGACGAAGATTAAGTACAATAGAATAAATAACTAAATGCATCTTCACCTCATCTTTTGATATTGTGGAAAGACTTGAGGCTGTGGTGGATGATGCCATCTTTAGTAACTAGCTTCCTCCCAATTTCGTTGTACAAGTTTGCACAATGACAATGAAGGCTGAAATCTGAAGGCCACCTTAGCGTAGGTAAATTCCTTGAACGGGAGTACACAGAGAACGTTGCAATCAAGATTTTTCAACAGTTAGATGACGCCAACATACACCTTTTTTAGACACAGCACCTTTAAACAGCAGCCATACCGTGTTCTAGAATTAACTATATAGTTTAATATTTCACCATGTCCCTAATATGCACGTCTCTGCTTGTGTTTACCGTAGCTTGCCCACTGATGTGGCCAAGATAGTGTATTCAGTTGGAGCTCAAGATGACCACGGATGGGCCGCGCTCTTACACACATACAACATCTCCCCCTCTGCAGCACAAAAAAACAAAATCCTGTATGCTTTGACCTGCAGCAGAAGCTCCAGCAAACTTCACAGGTATATCTTCTCGCTCTTACATTTTACACACAGTTAATGCTGCCACCATGTGGCGACTATAGAGTATTGAATAAAAGCAGTGCAGACAAAAGGTATCCAATCAATTCATAGCAAAAAATGTGTTGTATGTTTATGTGTTCTATTGCATGTATTCATTGCAGACTGCTGGAGCTAGGTCTGGAAGGGAAGGTGATTCGATCCCAGGACCTGTCCAGTCTCATCCTGATGGTGGCCAGTAACCCACAAGGACATAACCTCGCCTGGAACTTTGTCAAAAATAACTGGGACACACTGGTTCAAAAGTTAGTCCAACATAAAAGCGACATTATTTATGAATTTATACTAAAATTCAGCCATTTTTCTGACATTTAAAACAAAGTACAATACTGTAATCGTCCACCAATTATAGATAATCACATCAAGCTGGTGTTGTGAGTTGGATGCACAAACTTTATTTAAACAAGCAAGTTCTGTCTTTCTAGTGGCTTCAGTGCAGTTCAATAGCTAGTGTGGTTTCTGGTTTGATAAAGATCAAGTTTCACAAGCAACACTTTGGTTACTTGATGCTACAACTAAAGCTCTGTGGCCAACATCTTTGTTGTCTTTCTGCTCCAGGTTCCAGTTGGGCTCATTTTGTATTAGAAACATCCTCGTTGGCACCACAGGCCAGTTTTCATCTCCGGAGGAACTCACTGATGTAAATATGCTCTTATATCTTGAACTATGTTCAACAAGGCAATTAAGTGAGGTGATAAAAGTTATGGAATCAAAGCAATATGGTCTTAATTAACACAACATCAATGCCTGAGAAATCTAACTTTGTTTGCAGCTGCTCAAGCTACTCACCTTAACAAACATGCCTACAAAACCCTTAGCATTAACTAATATGTGATAACCTTGTTACAATCACACATGTGACTTTAACTGTAGAAGAAATGTGTGTTACTTTACCCAATTTACCATACTGTTCAGTTTGTTTGTGTTTTTGTAAATGTATACTGTATGTTTGACCCCCCCCCCCAGGTGCAGTTTTTCTTTGAGTCCATCAAAGAGCAGGTGTCTCAGCTGAGAGCTACTCAGATTGCACTGGAAAACGTACATAAAAATGTCCGTTGGGTTCAGCAGAACCTAGAGACTCTGAGGAACTGGATGAAAAAGCAAATGGAGTGAACGACAGCTGAAAAAAAGGTGTTGCTTGTTAGATTTCACAGATATTTGAAAGTGTTTTTGAATGTGTGTGTGTGTGTATTGTATTTGCAAATTGAAATATGCTTGACATCACTGAAGAGTTGACAGTTTTGTATTTAAAAAAGGCTTTTTGTAAATTCTATTGCAGCTGAGCAATAGAAGTATGTGAGGAGGTGTGTGTGTGTGTGTGTGTGATTCCAAAGTGACACAGATGTTGTGTAAATTAATTTGATGGGATAATAAAAGGGTTCCTTGTAGGCTACCTTGCGACAATTAGGTGTGTTGTGTTCATTGAAATGTAAAACAGTGCGATGTCCTCACAAGTGGTTAAAGAAAGTGTAGGCTATGTGTGTTTTGTTCATCCTGCTGCTCTTCTTTTGATCAAGTTCTGGCAGGCTGTGCGCTTAAAACCATAATCCTAATTAGAAAATGATTCAATTATTCAAACACACTGACAGAGACCATCTGGGTGATTATTGTTGGTGTTTTTTTTAAATAGTAGAGTTTATCATTCCCCTCTTAGTTTTAACTGATTGCAGAGAAAATTTCAAAGATCAAGTATTACCATAAGGCAAAGTGGGAGAGAACTGTTAAGAAAATGTGCATACGCATAGTGAAGTTTAGAAATTAGCCATTGAAAAAAAAAATGATAATAAACTATATATATATATATATGCGTACTTTTAAAATCTCCGCAGGATTTTCTAGTATATTTTTAATATTACTTATTTTAATGTTGTATATAATTCTTTGTCTATTGTCTAAAAAATATATATATTTAACTGCACTTTGTGTAGCTGAAAGTGTGTCAAAGGAGATACACTTCAAAGTGGGGAAGTAGAAGATTTGAAAGGGGGAAAAAAAGTAAGGCTTGATATGGGAGCTGATTTAGGTGGTTTCAGGCCTCATAAGAATTCAGGGTTTGCAGTTGATCGAAAAATGTACAGAAATTGAATTATATTTATTGTTTATGCTTAAAGCATTCACAACAATACATTTCAAAGTCACATAACAAGTGTGAAAGGGTTAGGGACGGGTTATTCGTTGAGGTTGACTGACATCCGTGCAATGTATATAAAACGAAGGAAGGCTATATTGAAGTATATACAGGTGAAACTCGAAAAATTAGAATATCGTGCAAAAGTTCATTTATTTCAGTAATTCAACCTAAATGGTGAAACTAATATATTATATAGACTCATTACATTCAAAGTGAGATATTTCAAGCATTTATTTGTTATAATTGTGATTATTATGGCTTACAGCTTCTAAAAAACCCAAATTCAAAATCTCAGAAAATTAGAATATTACATCAAATCAATAAAAAAATTTTTTAAATACATAAGTGTCAGCCCTCTAGAAAGTATAATCATGCATATGTACTAAGTACTTGGTCTGGGCCCCTTTTGCACGAATTATTGCCTAAATGCAGGGTGGCATGGATGCTATCAGCCTGTGGCACTGCTGAGGTGTTATGGAAGCCCAGGTTGCTTTGATAGAGGCCTTCAGCTCGTCTGTATTGTTGGGTCTGGTGTGTCTCATCTGCCTCTTGACAATACTCCATAGTTTCTCTATCGGGTTCAGGTCAGGAGAGTTGTCTGGCCAATCAACACAGTAAAACCATGGTCAGTCAACCAGTTACTTGTGGTTTTGGCACTGTGGACAGGTGTCAAGTCTTGCTGGAAAAAGTAATTCAGCATCTCCATAAAGCTTGTCAACAGACAGGAGCATGAAGTGCTCTAAAATCTCCTGGTAGACAGCTGTGGTGACGTTGGACTTGATAACACAGTGGACCAACTCCATCAGATGACATGGTGCCTCAAATCATCACTGACTGTTTAAACTTGACAGTGGTCTTCAAGCCCCTTGGATTTTGTGCCCCTCCACTCTTCCTCTAGACTGTGGAACCTTGATTTCCAAATGAAACGCAACATTTAATTTGGATCAGTGATGATTTGAGGTATCATGTCATCTGCTGCTGTTAGTCCACTGTGTTATCAAGTCCAAAGTCACCACAGCCATCAACCAGAAGATTTTTGAGCACTTCATGCTTCTGTCTGTTGACAAGCTTTATGGTGATGACAATTTCCATTTCCAGCTAGACTTGGCACCTGCCCACAGTACCATAAACCACTGGTAACTGGTTGACTAACCATGGTATTACTGTGCATGAATGGCCAGACAACTCTCCTGACCTGAACTCCATAGAGAAACTATGGACTATTGTCAAGAGGAAAATGATACACACCAGACCCAACCATACAGACGAGCTGAAGGCCACTATCAAAGCAACATGGGCTTCCATAACACCTCAGCAGTGCCTCAGACTGATAGCATCCATGCCATGCCGCATTGAGGCAAGAATTTGTGCAAAAGGGGCCCAAACAAAGTACTTAGTACGTATGCATGATTATACTTTCTAGAGGGCTGACATTTCTGTATTTAAAAACCTTTTTTTATTGATTTTATGTAATATTCCAATTTCCTGAGATTTTGAATTAGGGGTTTTTATAAACTGTAAGCCATAATAATCACAATTATAACAAATAAAGGCTTCACATATCTCACTTTGCATGTAATGAGTCTGTATAAGATATTATTTTCACCTTTAAAGTTGAATTACTGAAATAAATGAACTTTTGCACGATATTCTAATTTTTCGAGTTTCACCTGTAAAAGGAGGTATATGTGTGTGCGTGTGTCTGTGCGCTTGCGTTTTGCGGTCCGCCCCTTTCATCCTAACATCCAATAGGATGTCAGGAAGTTATCTCGATGGGAGGCTCTCAACAACTGTTCTGCGAGGAACGAAAGTGTCGCTTGTTGGTCTGTTTACCGAAAATGTCACAGTAAGATTTGTTTACATACTTTAGAATAAGGTGCAATTTAATTTTTTTAGACCCATGTGTCTCAGTCGTCAAAGCAGCTATGGCCGGTAAAGTTATGGACACGAGCTAATGTTAGCTAACTGAATGTCTTTCAGTCAGTTGCAATTGTCAGAAGTTGGCTAGTTTCGAGCTAGCACCACCACGTAGCTAACAGTGAGGACAGACTGCTGCTGTTTGTTGTGAGAATCTGAAAGGGTTTGTGGCCAGCGACAAAAAAACATCAGCTTCAGTCGAGCTGCCTGTAGACGTGTGACGGCTTCCTTGTTGTGGACGTGAGGAGCTGTTGGAGCTCAACCAGCCATGGATCCTTTCGACAGCAACAGCGCAGGTAAGGAGGGAAGATGGTTTAACAGACTGACAGACAGTGACAGCAAGCTAACAGCAGCATGCTAGCATACCTAACATTAGCAGCAGGCGCACACAGAGTGACATTCAACCGAGGGCACATCTTCAGAGGGCTGGATTTGACTTTTGACAAGCCCAATGAAAGCTACCTCAATGTTTACTGAGTTAAACAGCGAAGGGATTGCCAGGGGCTAAATTACATCGCAGTGTCAGTCTGGTGACGGTCATCAAGTTGGATGATTACATTTCCCTGCACGGAATTGTCTCACAACGTAGAATGGGCTGTTGTTGTGTGACATTTAAGTTCATTCATGGGCCATTTGATTGAATTTGAACAGAACAAAGCCCGTATTAAATGTATTAATAGCTAGAACACTGACTGTCTTTTGACTCTTGCCAGAAACCCAGTAAGCCACTATTAAAGTCTGTTAAAACCATAGACTGGTTCAAACACAGCAGCACTGTTTGCATGATTAAGGCCTTTTGGTTTGATAATAGCTGTGTGTTTTTTCTTCTTCTGTGTGGGGAGCTGATAAGTCATGCCCAGCTGCTTTATAACCCCTGCTCTGGTCCCGGGCTTCTACAGTACAGGGCATTATTAAAACAAACACAACCTGCCAGTTAAAAAGCTATTAAAAAAAACTGTTCTCACCAGTGCATGGTATTTTATTGCTGGTTAGTCAGCCTGGAAGAAGTAATCACCAAATCACAGACGTTAGACTTCCTGTTTTTTGTTATGTACAGTATCTCACAAAAGTGAGTACACCCCTCACATTTCTTCACATTTTTCTTTATATCTTTCCATGGGACAACACTGAAGAAATGACACTTTGATACAATGTAAAGTAGTCAGTGTACAGCTTGTATAACAGTGTAAATGTACTGTTCCCTCAAGATAACTCGACACACAGCCATTAATGTCTAAACTGCTGGCAACAAAAGTGAGTACACCCCTTAGAAAAAATTTACAAATCGGGCCCAAAGTGTAAATATTTTGTGTGGCCACCATTATTTTCTATCACTGCCTTAACCCTCTTGGGCATGTAGTTCACTAGAGCTTCACAGGTTGCAACTGGAACCCTCTTCCACCCATTTATGACAGCATCACAGAGCTGGTGGATATTAAAGACCTTGCGCTCCTCCAACTTCTGTTTGAGGATGCCCCAAAGATGCTCAATAGGGTTTAGGTCTGGAGACTGCTTGGCCAGGCCTAACCTTTACCCTCAGCTTTTTTAGCAAGCCACTGGTCGTCTTGGAGGTGTGTTTGGGGTCGTTATCATGTTGCAATACCACCCTGCCCCAGTTTACGAAGGTTGAGTGCACGTGGTCATCGTACACAGAGGTTGGCTTTGGAAAATAGACGTATGAGTGCTGCCAGCATTGCTGAAGGGCTTGAAGGGGTGGGGGGTCAACCTGTCAGTGCTCAGACCATACGCCCACTCTGCATCATACTGGTCTGCATGGCTGTCATCCCAGAAGGGCCTATTCTAAAGATGATGCACAAGAAACCCCACAAAACGTTTGCTGAAGACAAACAGACTACGGACATGGATTACTGCAACCATGTCCTGTGGTCTGATGAGACCAAAATACATTTATTTGGTTCAGATGGTGTTAAGAGTGTGGAGCGGCAACCAGGTGAGGAGTACAAAGACAAGTGTGTCTTGCCTAGAGTCAAGCATGGTGGTTGGAGTGTCATGGTCTGGGGCTGCATGAGTCTGCCAGCACTGGGGATCTACAGTTCATTGAATTCTAACATGTACTGTGACATACTGAAGCAGAGCATGATCCCCTCCCTTCATAAACTGGGCCGCAGGGCAGTCTGCAACATGATAACGACCCTAAACACACCTCCGAACGACCACTGGCTTGCTAAAGAAGCTGACGGTAAAGGTTATGGACTGGCCAACATGTCTCCAGTCTTAAACCCTATTGAGCATCTTGGGCATCCTCAAACGGGAGATGGAGGAGCGCAAGGACTCTAATATCCACCAGCTCCTTGATGTCGTCATGAATGGGTAGAAGAGGGTTCCAGTTGCAACCTGTGAAGCTCTAGTGAACTACATGCCCAAGAGGGTTAAGGCAGTGATAGAAAATAATGATGGCAAAACAAAATATTGACGCTTTGGGCCCAATTTGGAAAAAATTTCTTAGGGGTGTACTCACTTTTGTTGCCAACAGTTTAGACATTAATGGCTGTGTGTCGAGTTATTTTGAGGGGACAGTACATTTACACTGTTATACAAGCTGTACACTGACTACTTTACATTGTATCAAAGTGTCATTTATTCAGTGTTGTCGCATGGAAAGATATAATGAAATATTTGAAGAAATGTTAGGGGTGTACTCACTTTTGTGAGATACTGTATGTGTGTGTGTGTGTGTGTGTGTGTGTGTGTGTGTGTGTGTGTGTGTGTGTGTGCTTTTTTCTTTCTTAGTAGAAGCCTCAAGTTACATTTCACAATACAATTTGATCAGATAATAAAGAGAAACTATTTTCCACTTTTTTATTACTATGACTAATTAACCAATATATAAGTGTATTCTTATTCTATTTAGTGTATCTGATGTCTGTTCTTAGTTACTAGAGCTGATTTTGTGACTCAATGGTGGGGTTGATAAATGTTTTGACTCTTGAGTAAACAATAGTCATAGCAATCGATTTGATGTGTTTTTTTTACCGGTGGTCTTATTCTTTTTAATCATATCCTCTGCACATTACACATTACCTACTACTTAGCTCTTGCCTATTAATAGACACATTCATACCAGAGAAGTGTGGTCCAGACAGAGACATGGTGATAGTCCATACAGTCTTATCACAAACACTTCACAGGATGGACAAGGAACAAAATTCATTCATGCATTTCTGGGCTCTTGTCTTATCTGGGGAGCTCCCGTTGGTTTGGCAGCCATTGTTTGCTGTATGAACACTGTGGTTGCGTTCCCAATCGCATACTCTTTCCTTTTTCTATTCTACATACTACATCCGACGATAAAAAGAATCTAGTTAGGGTGCAGTAGGCATACTATTGGGACATACTTTTCTCTTATTTCATCATAACATTGCGCCTTGATCTTGCCTCTTGCTTTTATATCCGTCGCATCCCTATTTGTTTTCATATGGAGGCTTCGTCGATGTTACGTCACTTCACGTGCGCACTGGATTGTAGGTCAGAATCGCCCAAATAGGATGCACTTTTCAACACTAACAATCTTGGCCACATGAAGTAGGACATCCGGGTACTTCTAACCATCCTATATCTGGCCACAAGAATCGGGACATCCTAAATCTTTTTTCTACATACTATATAGTAGAAAGTATGCGATTCGGAACGCAACCTGTGTCTTCACAATCTCTCTCTCTCTCTCTCTCTCTGTCTCTGTCTCTGTCTCTGTCTCTGTCTCTGTCTCTTTGTGTGTGTGTTTTCCACACACATCCATTAAGTCTAAAACTGCATTGTCCTTAGCCTGCAAAACCATGAATGGAACATTAGGCAAAATAGCCAGGACAATATACACCCAGCACACCACCTGTTTCAACCACTGCCATCTGGCAGAAGATATAGGTCCATCAGGGCCAAAACTAGTAGGCTGGCCAACAGCCTATACCCCCATGCAGTCAGGCTGCTAAATGGACTGGACACCGCTCTGTGACATAATTGCATTCCATACACCATAACTATAAACTGGACTTGCATCGCTGCACACCACTCAACAACCCTATCACCATCGAATGTATTTATTATTTATTGCACCAAGCACCTTATGGGTTAGGGGAGTCTATGGGGTATTTATGATTTATGACATATATGAGTAGTTCAATTGGTGGACAACTAAAATGTTATGCCTGTTTGTTTGCTCTGACAACGTTTCGTTGTTACTTGTAACAATGACAAAATAAAACTGAACTGAACTGAAAATAGGAGACTTGCATTACATTATTATTAAATCAGGAAGTTGAACATGCCTCCAATTGTTTAAGGAATTACTGAGGGTACACTCCGTCTGCCACGTGAATCTAGTGAGACGAGGCATAACTCTTCTCACGATGCTGAAGACGCAGTTTAAGTTTAGGGAAGTACAGACTTTTGTAAACTGCAGGAGCCTGTGACGCTGCCAGATGAGGAATATTTATTCTATTTGTTTTTATCTTTCTGAGGGAAGTTATTGTTTGACCACTGCAGTTTAATGAATCAGCTGTGAAGAAACTAAAGCCATTTTGGTCCTTAAGAGATTTTGTTATACAAGAGTTTAAACATAGCTGTCTCTGGGGCCTGACGAAAACCAATGCTTTGTAGGTCAAAGCACCAGGAAATACTGCAGGAGGTATAGTGACAGGAAACTAACGAAACCTAGTCAGTGCCTTTTTTAAACAAGGCTTTATGTAGCTTTCACATTCTGTTACAATAACCGTCCTTTGTGTTTAAAAAAAAAAGAGGCTTGCCACTGCTCTGAATCTCTATATGTTATATATGTTTACGTGATACAGTGCAGCCAGCGTGAGTGTGTCAAAGAATATAACTCTTTTGATTTGGTTCTCTCTCTTATGTCATTCCCCTTTTTTTGAGAGTCATTCGTCTGATTTCTCTTCCTGTCTGTGTGTTGCAGAGCGGGCCAACCTGCCGAGGAACATGATTGAGAACAGCATGTTTGAAGAAGAGCCTGATGTGGTGGATTTGGCCAAGGACTCGGCTGCATTTCCGGTATGCCTATGTCAGCTTGTGCTATGCATGCTATGCAGCACGCCTCCCGTTTCAAAGACCAGCCTGGGTCAATATATGCGCTATATATACATATTAAAGAATGAATATTTGCACACACAAGTGCATTCATTATTAAAGCAGATAAATTGAAGAGATCAGAGCAAAATACAAACAAGGATCAGTTCAATGGAGCATGGCCTACACTTGTGGCTAGACTGTGAAGCTTGTGACAGCACGCTTTCAGTTCAGAACCGCTTTCTCTGGTTTATAAATTATTTTAGATCAGTCAGCTGCAACCATCTATAGTCAACACTGTAAGAATTAACTTTAAGCAAAAGGGAACTTAAATTTAGCTGGATGAGGATACCTACAATTTGGTGTGTTTAATGGTATCGATATCTTCTCTTCAGAGCTATACATTTACCCCATTCAGCCTCTGGTAAAAGCTGCAAAATTCTTATGAAGGATTATCCTCTCTTAGTACAGAAATAATGTGTCTTAACACCTCATAAACAAAGACTTATCAACCTTATGTTTGACCCTCTTATAACTCTTTATTGACACACCCCTCACTGTCCAGTATAGTTTCAGTTATTCCCGCCTCTATACCATCACTCTCCTTTAAAATGTGACATCTGACCCTGGGCATCAATTCACCTGCAAGGCAACTCAGCTGTTAACTTAACATGACCAGGCAAGTCTGACACACAGACTTGCCTGGAAGAGAATAACAGTGTGTACCGTATACGTGCTTCTCTGCAGGCGTTTCCTGCCCTTGACCCTGACGATGTGACCTATGAGCCTCGGAGCTCGCGGTTGCTGGTGCGAGGCCTGGGAGAGAATGACATGGATGATGACGAGGAGGATTGTGAGTCTTCAGCGCGTCTGCTGGGCATGTCCTTCATGAACCGTAGCTCCGCTCTCAGATCAGCCTCTGCCTACACCAGACAGGCTCCACCCAGGTAAAGCACCGAAAAAGGCCATCATTTGAATATAATAGAATAGAATCTTTATTGTTATTGCTTAACAGGTATCCAATGAAATTGCAGTGCTACTTCGGCAAGTGCATATTACATATTAAAAAGAAAACAGTAAAACAGGAATAAGTTAATTAATTAAAAAGCAAAGAATAAAAGGGGAAAATTAGCAATATATACATTGTTTATCCATTGTAGTGCACACACACGTCATGCATGGGCTGTTATGATATTCTGACGGTACAATAACCTTAAGCAAAAATACTACAGTTTCACAGTATCACGGTATTGCAATTAAAGCTCTCAAATGTATTATTTTGAAGTGTCTGGGTAAAAAACAAAAAAAAAAAATGTCCTGTCTGAACACAGTCTTTTTTTTTTTCAACAACATATCAGTGATTCTTGAGAAGTGGGACAAAACAGGGTGCACTGTTGAAAAAATACAAACCCTATGTTTAGGCAAATTAAATTACATGTACGTATCCAACATACAGTGCTGCTTGAAAGTTTGTGAACCCCTTGAGCATTATTGAATTTTATTTAGTTTAACCATTATTAATTCATTTTTATCAATACCAGCATTTTTTATATTAAATAACAGGTGTGTGTTTATCAATTCCATATTTTTCTTTTCTGACAGCAATTTGGTTTTTCTGTTGATGATAGGTGCTAGTATGAACTACTTCAGGAAAATAAAATGATCGAAACATTTCAAATATTTTCTTCAGAAGTTGTAAGTCGGTGTTGACGTATCATGGTTATGACGCAGGACTTTCAAGATTTGGAATGTAAAATATTGTAAAACTACAACACTTATCAGAGCCTGTCTGACTCTAATGTACTCTGCAGAGGTAGAATGTGACAAGACGTCCTTCATAGTGACAACTGCCCCTTATTTTGTCAGATTTTCTTACATTTTAATGGATTGTCTGACGTTGGTGACAAAAAGTGTCCCACCGCTTTGAAACCATATAAAACATGAATGTGTTGAAGACAATTAGTTGTTATTGATATGAGAGATTATTTAGTGTTACTTTTGATGAAAAAAGCCCTTTTAATCATTAAATTAATAGGGGTTTTAATGCATATGAATGATTGAAACCTTCTCTGTGGACACACTGTTTTGGATGTTGTGACAAGATAACAAGTGTCATATATTTGACATAATAATGATAAAATCAAATTTAAGGGGATAATTGTGCTCCAGACATTCTATTCTTAATCCCTAATAACATCTACAATTTTAAATATTTGTATTTTTAAAGATAACAGCAGTTACATAGGGAAGACGGCCTTTTGTCCCTGTTCTCAAGAATCACTGATATATAATATTCTGTACATTAGTAAACTTTTATGATAACAATAATTGAATTATTCTAAACACAATTGAAATTAAAAGCTGTCCTTCTTAAGTGAGTAGCTCAACAAGGTTTTTAGAGACATGCTCATTTTCTACACATTTCTTTTCTAGTGAAAGCGGTAATGAAGGAGGAATATTCTGAACATTAATAATCTTGTATGTTGTGCCGTATGCCTAGATGCCTTTTTATTTGTCTCAAAGTAGTGCTGCATAAGTAATCATGTATTATTATATGGAACAGGTTCTGTGATTAGTTTTGGTGGAGTGTGTGGTGATGAACACATGTTGAATTCAGAAATATATAGCTTTATCGAGCTAGTAACTTAATACACCTATAGCAGCAAGTACAGCTCCATGGCTTATCTGTTTATAAATGTATTTCTTTCCTGACCTCATTTTTGACAAACATTTACTTAGCATAATAAAACCACCCTGCGGAAGTGTTGGTGAACAGCTGTCATTGCGGATTTATAGTGAATAAATTATTTCCTGCAGGTACATTAAAAGTCCTGTCGGAAACATTGTTGTTTCATTTGCAGAGTAAAGAAACGGATCTGCGTTAATTGAGATGACAATTTGTTTTCTATAGAGAAACAATTGTCATTGGCAACTGATCAGGTTAAAAAAAAAAAGCAAGACTTTTAAGAAAGACTTGGTGCACGTAAATGTAATACAAAAAATAAAATTTTAATCAATCGGCCAAAACATTCAGTATGTGTGAACACCAAATATAAGAGTTGAGTAACAAGTTGGAGTTTTATATTCGTTGTCTCCATACCGTCCTTCGGTTTTTCATAAACACTGCGTCTCCTTGTCACCTTGCATTTGTAAATGAGTCAAAGGGGATCATGGTAAATCTTTTTTTTTTTTTGCTCTCAGGGAATGTTCGAAACCCTCAGCCCGTACCATGGTTGTGTGTGTGTTATTCCTGGTGGTAGTGGCCTCAATGACCATGGTTCTGTACTTCTTACCCGGATGCACGTTTACCAGGGTAAGAAAAGTATCTACTTGTTGTGTTGAGATTAAGCATGTGTGAAGATATAGCTATATAGTTCTCCTTCAACACACTTCTCTCGTCACACCCATTAACCCTGGCTGACCCTGACCCTCCACCCCTCTCTGCAGATGGGATGCCGTAAGCCGAACAAGACTGCTCCCATTGAGCCGGTCTTCCCTCACTCCACTACTGGTGAACTCTTTCCTTGGGCCCAGTTCCGTCTGCCTCGTAGCATACGCCCTCTCAGCTACGACCTCACGCTGAAACCCGACCTCGACAGTATGACCTTCACCGGGAGCGTTGTCATCAGCATGTCTGTGCTTCACAACACCAAGCGCATTGTCCTGCACAGTGCTAATCTCAACATCACCAAAGCTGTCTTCAAGGTAACAGATTGAGAAATGGTTTGTGTGCTGATGAAAGAGTTTAAATAGATTTAACTTTTCCTTCTGTGATTCAAACGTTTAACCTATTGTTTATGTTGTCTGGTAGTTGATGATTCATTTAGTCTTTTCCTCTTCCAGCTTGGTGATGGCCAGGCCAGTGATGTGACTGTACTGGAGTACAAACCCAACCAGCAGATAGCTGTTCAATTCACAGAGGAGCTGAAGGCAGGCCACTACTGTGTTCTGACCCTGGATTACACTGCCAACCTGTCACACACCTACGATGGTTTCTACAACAGCTCATATACTGATAAAGATGGAAACAAAAGGTACACTTGGCTAATTGGCTGTGCTGTATCAACAGCTGAAATATATGCTGTGAGTTACGACAGGAAAATAGTGGGTTTCTTCACAGCTAATCGTGTGACCTTTGGCTTGACTCATGACCCGACTCGTAACAAAGCAGTTATTTGATAACAATTAGAAAAAGGAAATATGTGATCACACACAATTTATGTTACTTGCTATTTTAAATTGACCATCTCCCTCTTGTCCCAAGGGTCCTAGCTGCAACCCAGTTTGAGCCACTGTCAGCCAGGAAGGCCTTTCCTTGCTTTGATGAACCATCTTTCAAAGCCACCTTCCTCATTAAAATCAGCAGAAAACCAGACCACATGACTCTTTCCAACATGCCTAAGGTACTTAAACAATATCCAAAACCTGGTTGTTTTACCAGAATGATAACACCTGTTTAAACACCCCACCTAATGTGTTTGTGCTTATTTGTATTTGTATGTATTCTGCTCATAATCCAGATATAATGGCTGGCAGTGATTGAAAGCAAGTCTTGAGATTTAAAACTAAAAACACCGACGTCCCAATCTAAAAATGTCACACAGTTTATTTTAAATTAAATGTAAATGGATCTTTGATAATAAAACAATTAATAGGTTTAATTTAGTGAGCTAGAAACCAGGTCTAGCAGTGTCTGTGCCAGATGAAATAGAGTTTGGCTCCTTGTCTGGCGAAATCATTCTATATCTAGCGAGGGACTCACGTTGGAGTAAGTTTTGAGTATATTATCAACATCGGCTGGGAGTGACCTCTTCCTTATGCTGTGTGTTTCAGGCTAAAACTACTCCATTGCCCAATGGCCTGCAGCAAGATGAGTTTGAAAAGACCAGTGTCAACATGAGCACTTACCTGGTGGCCTTCATTGTTGCTAACTTCGCCCCTATCAGCAAAAATGTCTCAGAAACTCTGGTAGGTCTGACACGGATATGTCTCCTGTTTGCTTTCAGTGCTGGCTGTAACATTGCATGTAGTATTCAGTGAGGTTGTATTGTTGCTGATAAACTGTGTGTGTGTGTCTGTGTGCGTGCGTTTCAGGTGTCTGTTTATTCTGTGCCAGAGAAGAAGGATCACACTGACTATGCTCTGGACACAGCCTCCAAACTGCTGGAGTTCTACAATAACTTCTTTGAAATTAACTACCCTCTCAAAAAACTAGGTGGGCACACACAGGCACTTGCATGTTATGTTATTTTATCCTCCTCCTCCGATTGTTCTTTCTTTTCTTCCACCTTTTACAAACCCATCTCTCTTTTTCCAGACTTAGTAGCCATCCCAGACTTCCTAGCTGGAGCCATGGAGAACTGGGGACTCATCACTTTCAGAGAGACCAGCCTGCTCGTTAGCAATCAGTCCTCTCCTCTGGACAAACAAGTAGTTTCCTCTGTCGTAGCGCATGAGCTGGCTCATCAGGTATGTGTATTTGCTTGTGTGTTGGTGAATGCAGCTGATAAGATGAACACGCTATAGGCAGATGCTAATCTATTTCTGATGATGTGTCCCCAGTGGTTTGGAAACTTGGTAACGATGCGCTGGTGGAATGACCTGTGGCTCAATGAAGGCTTTGCCACTTACATGCAGTACACGTCACTGCAGACAGTGTTGCCCCAGCTGGAAATTGTAAGTTCACACGTGGAGTCAAAATAAAGGAATCCTCACATATTTTGAAGCAGAAACATTTTTGTACGTAACTGTGTGCCTCAGCAGTAAGATCTCCGCTTGTTTCACAGGGCAATTTGTTCTTGGCCGTGCGCTTCAGAGCCATGGACAAAGATGCACTAAACTCCACCCACGCTGTGTCGACGGAGGTTAATACGCCGGAGCAGGTGGAAGAGATGTTTGACTCGGTCTCCTATGAAAAGGTACACTTTTATATATAGTTTATAAGTAGATAAGTGACTATAGATGCAACGTTAGTTGAGTCACTGAACTTCCATATCAAGCGAATACATTTCTCCACCTGACTTTGCACTCAGTCGTGACTGTTTGTTCTACACTGTGTGTCTAACCTTGTGCCTCTGTCTTCCAGGGTGCATCCATTCTCCTGATGCTGAGTGCCTCCCTACCAGGGGAACAGTTCAAAAAGGGTATCATTCAATACCTGAATGAGTTCAGAGGTTTCAACACAGACACAGACGACCTCTGGAACTGCCTTACAGAGGTGTGTGTGTGTGTGTGTGTTCTGTTATTTGGTGTGGGGACATCAGTAGTGAATTGCTACATTTAACACTTAGTCTCCCCCTGTAATCTGTCAGCCCAGCCATCTGACATCTGCTGCATTTGGCTAGTTTTCCTTTGGTCACATAATGGGTCATCACAGAGCACTGGCAGCGGAGCACCATTATTAACTTAAAATGCAGTAATTGACTTGGGATAGTAGTTGATGATAATAATGTAATGGTCCTTAAAGACAGTTCTTCTTTTCACTTACTCCAGTGTATGCAGGACACTGTATGATACAGACAGCAGATTAGATAATTGCTTTCAAAGGATTTCTGAATCCAATGCCCTCAGTTTAACAGCAGTCTGCCAGCTCTTTAACGTTAGCTGCCTCTGCTTATGGAGGTGAGGTGGAAGTTTTCAACAATGCTGCCAGTGCTCAAAGTCTATAAGTCTTAGAAAGGTCAATGAAACGGCAAAATAAGAAAAGTAGATTTTGCAGACGTTATAGAGTCAGACATATAACAATGCATAGAGAATGCAGGTTTCTGTTTCTCAAAATACATCGCTAAGATGGAATCTGTAAATTGTGTAACTTTTTGAGGGTATCATTTATTTTTTATTCAAAATTGTACTTGTTTTACCTGAAACTTCCGATACATCTGAAAACTACTCCCACTCATTTTCTTTTTAATAATTTTAAGAAAACACAATCATCTTGACATTGGACTGCTCACACACAATGTATTTCTTGTCTTGTCCTCAGGTGGATATCTCGACGCAGCACCAGAACGTGTCAGAGATGATGAGCTCATGGACATCACAGAAAGGCTTCCCATTGGTCACCGTAAACCGCACAGGAGATGAGGTCACGCTCACACAGGAGCACTTCCTGCTAACAAGTGACAATGCCACGCACACTTCCAGGTGGGTGGCCTCAGCGCACACACACAGAGTATAGAAACACACAGCTGTATGTACTGTACTGTACTGTATGACACTGTATTTGCACTCTCTTTTAGCTTGTGGAATATTCCAGTGACGTACATAAACGACAGCTGTAGTTTGGCTGCCGAGTGTAGACAGGTGTTCACCTTGAAGACAAAGTCAGGTAAAGCCCAAAGTATTAAAACTGCAGCATCAAGTCCTCGAGTCTCTGTGTACTGGAAAATGGTCAAGTGTGTGTGTGTGTGTGTGTGTGTGTGTGTGTGTGTGTGTGTGTGTGTGTGTGTGTGTGTGTGTGTGTGTGTGTGTGTGTGTGTGTGTGTGTGTGTGTGTGTGTGTGTGTGTGTGTGTGTGTGTGTGTGTGTGTGTGTGTGTGTGTGTGTGTGTGTGTGTTTTTTCAGGGACTCTTAAGCTGCCAGAAAGTGTCAAGTGGGTGAAGCTGAACTTCAAAAACACAGGCTTCTACATCGTCCACTACGGAGACGAGGGCTGGGCTGCTCTCATCCAGGCTTTGTCGAAGAATCTCACTGTTTTTACACAGGAGGACCGTGCCTCGCTCATACACAACATCTTTGCTCTCTCCAGGTGGATAACAAAAACATAAACACTTGTTATTTTTGATAAACTGAAGCACTGACGTATTTTCCAAATCCTTTATTTGACTTTTTCAAATGCTTTCATTCATCGCTTTTCTTTTCGTCTCCCTCACTGCCGTGTGTCACCAACAGACTGGGACGCGTTTCCTTCCGTCAAGTCCTCAACCTGTTGAACTACATGTCCAATGAAACTGAGACTGCTCCTGTGACAGAAGGCTTGTTACAGCTCAACGGTATATATAGGTTACTCGACAAGAGACCGGAGCACCTTCTCTTGGCTCGCATGGAGGTACATTCACATACGCATACACTAACTTCTGGTTAAGAAATTTAGGTTTCAATCAGGTTTCAATACATTTTGTGAATTTACCTGTACTAGGACTAGTGTCTGTAAAATACATCCACAATATTGTGTTTAAAATCCTGAAAAGTTTGGAATACACCCGTTTTTAAAATTCTCTTTTTTCCCCCGCTTTTTTTATTTAGATTGGGAATTAAGATGAGGTGGTATGTTTAATAGTAACATGAAAGCAGTAAAGCTCAAGCAGTAAATATTAAGCTTTTAATTGCACTAAAATGCAATTTAAAAAAAAAAATCGATTTCTATAATTTATAATCCAACCCAACCTTGAACTTGACCCAAAGATCCCTAAATTTAAGGCCCAAGCAATTATTTTCCAAACAATCATGCTTGAGCACGGTACAGGGCAACTTTGCCTAGTGTGAGTGAGCCCTTACAATCAATTTATTCGATAAGTGTTCTTGTGAACTTTAAACTATTCCTGTGTACTAATGTATCCTGTTTTTTTTTGTTTTTTTTTCTCCCATAATACAGCACTTTATTCTGACTCTTTTTGGTTCTTTGATGGACAAACAAACATGGGAAGAGGAGGAGACTGTGTCTAAACAGGAGCTGCGCTCAGCCCTGCTAGGTACGGCCTGTAGTCTGAATCAAGAAAACTGCATTAACCAAGCCAAAGCCATGTTCAAGCAGTATGATGAATCCAATGGGACCTTCAGGTACGGAAAGCACACAAGAAACATTTTCATTTTAAATGGCTTTGAGTATTATCAGGATAATATACGTAAAATGATCGGTTTGTAAAAGTAATCATTAGTAGCACTGATGTTTGTGATCGTGGTGGAGCTACTTTATTTAATGTTTAGTCCTGTGTATCCAACCCAGGTGTTGGGCCTCTCCGAAGAGTCCCATTATGAATCTCAATATAAATGTAATTAAAATGATTAGAAAAAAAGAAAAAGGAAGCATAACGTTTAAAGGGGAAATCTGTTTTGTGCGACTGAAACGTGAACAAATGCCCCAAGTAGACAGTAGTGGCCACAAGCCTTGATATACTGTATATAAGCCTTACAGTGGAACCCGCGAGTTTCATTATAAAAACAGCATTCTATTTAATGAACCTATGTTTCTTTATGTTAAATTGTTTCTGTAGGATTCCAGGCGATCTGCAGCAAGTTGTATACACTGTGGCTGCTCAAGCACCTGAAGATTGGTTGACTTTGTTAAATATGTACCAACATGTCACCTATGATGCAGAGAAGAGAAAAATGCTACGGGGCCTAGCATCGACTCAGGACGCACGACGCATAGTATGGTAAGTGTTTGTGTTTGCTTCTGGCCAGCATCAAGCATCAACCACTTTCCTTCTCCGCTGATGATTTCTTGAGCATATGTTCAACTGATCACATTCAAAAAGTTGAGAAACCGCAGAATCTTTAGAAACTTTAGACGTTATTGTCCCCACAATATTTCTGTATTGTACGCATAAAAGGTCTCATCTACCAGTGATATACAGTATAACAGTGATTAAAGGGCTTTACAAAATATGAATTCCCAGGCTGTGTGGACGTGAAGATAATGCAGTGAGTGCAGTCAATGTTGTTTCTGCATAGAGCAGCATGTGAAGAGCACATTTCTCACTGTCTGTCTAGGCTCCTAAAGGCAGGTCTGAAGGGGGACATCATCCAGACGCAGGAGTTGCCTTTGGTCATCAGCACTGTGTGTAACGGCTTTGCCGGCTACTTGTTTGCCTGGGATTTTATTCAAGAGAACTGGGACCGGCTCATAGACAAGTAAGCTTCATGTCAGCCTCATGTTTTTTTTAATCTAACATTTCACGTAAAAATGTAAAGATTGAACGACATCATTGTTTTTGTGTCTGTAGGTTCCCTGTGGGCTCCTATGCCATCCAGTCAATCATCAAGTCTGCAACCTCCCACTTCTCCACACAGGCACATCTTGATCAGGTGTGTATTCTAATATATTTATTTGCATGTATGCTGCATTGTATTTAACGGGTTGTGCATTTGTTTATGGGGAGATGTTAACTGTACATTATGTTTTTTTGTGATAAGGCAAGTTTAGTCTGGCTAACACCATTGTGTGTGTGTGTGTGTGTGTGTGTGTGTGTGTGTGTGTGTGTGTGTGTGTGTGTGTGTGTGTGTGTGTGTGTGTGTGTGTGTGTGTGTGTGTGTGTGTGTGTGTGTGTGTGTGTGTGTGTGTGTGTGTGTGTGTGTGTTGTGCAGGTGCAGGGTTTCTTCTCCAATCTGAAGGAGCGCGGCTCTCAGATGAGGAGCGTGCAGGAAGCTTTGGAAACCATCAGGCTGAACCAGCGCTGGATGGAGAACAACCTGCCTTCACTTCAAAAGTGGCTCTAAAGCAGCAGCCTCACCCAGTCCTTTGCCCAACTACCAGGCAACCTGGAGTGTGTGTCGTCAGGACAACAGTGGTGTTTGCACTATTTTGGGACTGTGTCTCTTTAACTCCCTTTATCCAGGCCATAGCACATAGAGGACGTGCTCTACCTTTGTGGACAAGACCTGTTCCGAGATTGGTCCTGGGAGACGTATTTGCTAGCTCAGGGTGGCTTCTGATTGTGTGTCTGACAGGGAGATGTCAGATGCAAACACACACTCCTCACACTTATCGCTGACGACCAAACTTCTCCTCTGCAGCTCTAAAAATAAACCTCATACCGGAGCGGACAATCATGCCTCGCACCCCCCCACACAGCTTTCGCTCAGCACTGAACTGTATGAGGTGTGTTATTGCCACTTAAAAAAAAAGCAGGATTGAACGATGTCAACATAAACATTATACAGTATATGTATGTTCTGCCAGTCAGTCCTGGGCTTTCTTTCAACCTACAGATGGATTTCACAGCGATAAGTTGAAATGACTGGTACTTGAGACTTTCTTAGAATTAAGCTTTATATCACTGTGTAAAAAAATAGCTGCGTGCCATTCTGAACTCTTACTCTTGCAACCTGAAGCATTTCCTATGTAAGTCATGTTTTTTTTGTGAGAAGATTGGTTGATTGATTGTAGCTTAAAATACCAAACTTGTGTTGACATCAATTGAATGTACTGGAAAAACCTTCCCACTGTGTACAGTAGATGGCGTAGGTTTGAATCAACAACCCATGTGTCTTAGGTGAGAGAATGCAGTGCACACTGGAGCCACATGTTCATTTTTGTTTCCTTTTCTTCCTCCTTCTATCAGATACAAACCCATTTTAGAGAAATTGCTTTTTTGCCTGCAGTGCAGTCACTGTACAGACTCCTTCTTTTACGCTGTGTGCTTTTAAACTTGTAATTATAATGTAAATATGCTTTAACCTACAACTCTTTTCCATGCAATTCTGGATGTATTGTTTGACACATCTTGACTTTTAACTATTTTAAGATTTGTTTTTGTTTTGTATATACCGTAGAGTGTAACGAGGAAATGTATTCAAAGAATCTATCAAGAGTCTTGGTCGAATGCTTTTACTGTATTTCTTCGGAGGTCATTTTCTGATGAAAGTTTGTGTTTTAAGGGCTAATGTGCATATTGCAGATACAAAGCGAATGGTAGAACATCTATATCTTGGGCATAACTAACCTGCCCCATTTAGCTGTTGCTCATCAGCCAAATCAAAATACAGAAGGTTAAAAAAGCCGGGGCCTTGTGGCTTCGGTAAGTGAAGAGAAGCCTAACTATTTATCGAATGTCTACAGGTAACATGTTTCTCTCAAATTTTTTACATGAATTTATTTAAATACAGCTGTACACTCATCTTGAGTTTTATTTGAAGTTAAACTGCTTACCTGTCGGCTCCATCATTGTCATGCTATTCAGTATAATTAAGTAAATTACTGCAGAATTCTGTACATTTGTTTAGGGGACCTCCCTAACATCGTCATCATGAGCATCTCTTGTTTTTTTGGTTTTCATATCAGTTTTCAGAAGGGGAGCAGACAGAGTGAAGCCTGGCTCACGTTAAGTGAAGCGCCTTGGCTGGCAGGTGACAAATCACCAAAAGAGACACCATGGTTGCGTTCCGAATCGCATACTTTCTACTATATAGTATATAGAAAAAGATTTAGGATGTCCCGATTCTTGTGGCCAGATTTAGGATGGTTAGAAGTACCCGGATATCCTACTTCATGCGGCCAAGATTGTTAGTGTTGAAAACTGCATCCTATTTGGGCGATTCTGACCCACAATCCAGTGCGCACGTGAAGTGACGTAACATCGACGAAGCCTCCATATGAAAACAAACGGGGATGAGACGGATATAAAATTAAGAGGCAAGAT
Source organism: Hyperoplus lanceolatus (assembly GCA_026929865.2). NCBI lineage: Eukaryota > Metazoa > Chordata > Actinopteri > Uranoscopiformes > Ammodytidae > Hyperoplus > Hyperoplus lanceolatus. The sequence continues at coordinate 17,166,675 of CM049397.1, read as the reverse complement.
CAAGGCGCAATGTTATGATGAAATAAGAGAGAAAAGTATGTCCCAATAGTATGCCTACTGCATCCTAACTAGATTCTTTTTATCGTTGGATGTAGAATAGAAAAAAGAAAGACTATGCGATTCGGAACGCAACCCATGTGTGTATAATATAATATTATTATATTATTTTATTTTTTTAACTTATGTAAGTAATGGTGTGAATATGTTTTGATCGAAATAAACTAATAAACTAAACTATATGGCATGGCTGTCTGCACCCTCCAGCAGTATAAAAGATCACAGAATTGTCCATTCCAACCGAGGGCAAAAAGCAGCAATGAGACTCAGACCTTTCTGTTTGAGGATCTTGTTGAAGCCATAGGTCTGTCTGGAGGTTATCATCAGTTTTTCAGATTACTTATTCCTCCCTCGACATCATATTTTAACAATGCTGTGACATTGTGTCAAACTGGTATTTGCATTTGTGTTGCTGATGTTGTTCAGGTACAGGGTTCAGTCAGTGTTGTTGAACCAGTGACGTGGATGGATTTTAGTGGAAAAAGCATCATGTTTGCAGTAAACCCCAATCAGATTGTCTGTTTTTGCACTGGGATGAAGGCTTTTTGAATCTGTGTTGCTCTTCAAGTGAACAAAATATAAATAAAAGTTGTTTTCTGAAGATGCTGGATTTTTCTTTTTTAATTGAAATACAGTTCATAGACTTGGATTTAGAGTTATGAAACGACATGAGAGGATGGGCAGATGTGTTAACGGAAAATAAAACTACTTCTGGTAGTTCACCGAAGCGTGTTCTTATAGACAGTTGAACATAAAAGTACTGCTCCCACTGTTCTTAATAATAAAGAATATTGATCAGGGCCAATTGTGGAAGGACACCAGTCATTGTAGACGTTTGGCTAAGTGCAGGAGGATCCCAAATAAATATGGGCAAAAGAGCAGCATGCAGTCTGAAAAAAACATGAGCAAGGCTGAAAAAAACTAAAGATGCAAAACGATATATGGTGGTAAGTGTATGCTGCTGTGCTGGGATCGTGAAGAAATGCAAGAAGGTGGATTAGATAAAGCTGCCCAAGAGAGTCCACAAAGCCGTATGCTGGGTCAACAACTTGAACCTGAGGATGATAGCTGTTCCTCCTTGTGCAGTTTCACCAAGACTTGTCATACTTGAGGATTCAATTACTCTGTGTTATATAATGTTAATGGTTGTTTAAAAAAAGTTTCTATTTTAAAAATCAAGCTGCAAATCCTTTAAATCAGTGGTTTTCAAACTGTGGCGCGGAAAAAAAAAAAAAAAAAATTTTTTTTTTGAGTTTGTGTTTTTCATATTAACATCATATTAAGCAAATGTAAGGTATCTTACAAAAAAGGAATACAATGTTTTGGTCTAGATAGTTAATAGCCTAATAATTAAATCAGATCATCTGGGAGATAATCCGAGGTTAACTGATCACGTCACATTCAAGTCCATGCACAGTGTGTATTGAGTTTATTTTAAAACATTTGGAAATGGGGCTGCCCTCAGTTTCCCATGCACTGTGTATAGTCTATAGCCTATTTCAGCCTTGTCTGTGGAAATAAAGATAGCTGGACACGAGTTCTTCTGCTTCGTTCCTCTCACTGCATTTAAATGCATTAACAATATTACAGAGAAATATGTCTCGTTAAAGAAAAAGAGCTCCAAGCCCAACCCAGAGGACCCTGCATAATATTTTATTTTAAATAAATATTTTTATGGAAAATCCATGTGTCTTTCTTCAATAGCTTCTAATTCATCCAAAATATTTGTTCACACAAATTCCTCAGATTTAGCCTCTATTGTTCTTTGAAAGTGCACCAGATTCATGCATTTCACTTTAAAAAGGTAAAAAAAATCTCCCGGGGGGCCATACCCCCGGACCCCTCTAGGAGGGTCAGGATCTCTGCTGGCTACTAATTTCACCCAGCAGGACATTGGCACTAGCGAAAAAACACTGGGTGGGTGAATGACATTTAACAATAGTCAATAATTTGGGCAAGTCTTTCTGCCTTTCTCTCTCACTCCATTGCACACTCAGTCACTACTATCCATGCTTAAAGGAAGCAGGATTAAACCACTGGATAAAGATGTTCAAATGTATTTTAAAAAAGCTAAACAAAAACATACTTTGATAAAGATGTTAAAATGTTTAAAGAAATGTGTTAAAAACGCACAAAGATGTTTAGAATGTTTAAAAAATATGTTTAAAATGTGTAAAATAATGATAAGATCTTTCAAAACACACAGGGATTTTGAAAACATTTTTTTGGGGGGGGGGGGGGGCTGAAATTTGTTCTCTGAGGGGGGGCTCACTCTCTCACACTTTGAAAACCCCTGCTTTAAATCAAACCACTCTGTAAATAGTGTTAACAGTGAACTGCCTTGTACATGATGCATCTCATTTGTACCACCAGAGGTCTTTCTAACACTTCTAGAAACCTTTAGAATGGCTCTCATTCCTGCATTGAAAGCTGGAGAATATGTAGAGTCAAAACTATTACTATATGTGAAGTCTGTAAAAGAAAAAAAGTCCAGTTTTAAAAAGGATTTTTCATGTAGAACGACTACAAGTACCATGTACATTTTAATCAAGTTCACAGTGGCAAACTATTTCATTGCTCTGTTTGTATTTTGTGTGTTTTAGGAAAGCTGCTTTGTGCCTTAAAGTCTTGTTCTGGCAGAATGCCACACAGCTGGTATTAACACCCTCATACTTTCTTTTTTTGGCCAATTAACCAAAGGGCACAAGGTTTAAAGACTGAAGCGGGCTTTGTATTGAAATAAAAGAAGTAATTCCGAATTTAATGAATAAACTGTATGCTGTATGAGACCTAGGGGCAGGGGAGTAGCACCAAATTCTGGGTCCCTATACAAATAGTCCTGATGGGCCCCCTGAAAGACAGCCTTATGGCTCTCTGAGAGAGATAACACCACAATATTTCATTTGATGAACTATTTAGTACTATTTGTCGAATCATTTGGAGACCCAGAATTACCCAAAAAGTATAAAGAAAACATTTACAGGTTTGACAAATCCAGTCCGCTTCTGGATTTTTTTAATAATCCCAAAGCTCCTTCTCTCTCTCTCTCCTTTTTTTATTTATGTTGTGCATTTTTATGCTTTATTTGATAGTGCAGAGAGACAGAGGTGAAATGGGGCAGAGAGGGGAGTGACATGCAGAGAACGACCGCGGGCGGGAATCGAACCCGGGTCTGCTGCTGGGCCCGGCCCGGGGGGGATGCCTTACCAACTGAGCTAAGGGCGCCCCCAGCTCCTTCTCTCTTTGAAGTCTTTTTTTTGTGGTTCAATATCGGCCCCTGGTCTTCGTGTCACCGATTAATGTTTTTTAAAAAGTAACCAAAATGTACTGGCTCATGATAGGCCCCTGATCTTGTTGAGATGGTTGGGGGCCTATCATGAGCCAGTCAATAATTTTTTTGGACAATGGGATTGTTTGGGGCCTTCGAATATCGGGGGATATACTGTATTGAGCTTGTTAAAATATATTTATATTTTTTGATGGGCACCCCGCCTGTCACACTTGTACCCGCAGTCCGACGGCCCTGTCTAGGGGCTGTATTCACAAAACATTTTAAGATTGGTTCTTTTTTTTTCGGCTTGTTTGTAACTAGGTCTCAGATCCGCTCTAATCAGACCAGATCTGTAGATCTTTTTCATAGTCAGGTTTACAGAACTAGTCTTGGCCAGTTTTCAATTAGGTACAGAGATCCTCTGGGGGTTTCTTTTGTCCCACCTGTGCATTTATGTATGTACTGTATGCAGTGGCGTCACTAGGCTGTTTTATTCGGGGCTAAAGCCCGGATCTAATTTGATTAGCCCCAAATTTATTTTGTAAGAAAAAAAAAGAAAAAAATTATTATTATTATTATTTTTCAAATATTTTGCTGCATGCTGCAGAGCCTGTGCCATATCCGCACGTCGCACATGCTCCCATTGGTTAGGAGTCTAGTCTTGCGTAGCTAACTGCTAGGAATTTCTGTTCGACTGCTCAAGATTTTAAGCCATGAATTGATGATCTTGCATTGAAGAAAATATGTCAGTTTTCTGTGGGCTGTAAATAGGCCAATCTATGAGGCTAAAGAGCATGCTACTATTGATGATTGATTGTGTCAAGTGTCTATGGATGAATGCTAACATGATTTGTTTCCAACTTTTGCCTAAAGTTACAATTTAGCTAACTAGCTAGCTGCCTACCCTTTTCATTTCCAATGGTTAAGTGTCATAAATAGTTAACACTGGTGCTGAGTCATGAATCCTAAAAATTAAATACCCAAAACATGTGATATGTTTTGAATTTGCAGAAAGTTTTGAAAAATACGGGATGCCTGAGAGCCTTACTGCATTAAATTCCATTATAGTTGTTTCTTTAGGAACCTGGATGTTGTCTTTTCCTTCACAGAAAAAAATATTTCCACTATAAAATTATGCATAAAAGGCACAGATAGATGAATAAAAATCCACAAGAATGCAGGAAATGAAGTTTTTGACGCTCAAACATTTCCCTATAATTTTCCCCCAAAATGTTGAAATGAAACCTAGCCTATATGACCCTGTACGCAGGTTGTAATATAGGTATGTTTTTTTTACTTTTTGGATTAAAAAGAAGGCATGTCAGTAAACTCCATGTCGGCCCTTAGTGTGATTATCATTTCATCATAGAGTGGCCCTTTGTTAAAATGAGTTTGACACCCCTGATATGGGTAATGTAAGGTCTGTCTAACTTTTATTAATTTTATTCTAAAATAACTTGAATGGAACTTTAGATGTCTGGGGATAAGCAGCATAGCAGTCAGGTAGCCATTTAAAGCTATAATTACCTGCCTATTTTGTTTATTTAGGTAAAGCATTATGAAAAAAAAGCACAGTGGCGAAGTGGGTAGGAAGTTCGCCTCTGGTGTGCAGGGTCGGAGGTTCGATCCCCCGTCTCCCCGCCACATGTCGAAGTGTCCCTGGGCAAGACACTGAACCCCGAATTGCTCCCAATAGTTAGCGTAGTTAGCTTAGCACCCTAGTGCTAAGCCTACCCTGCGTGGTAGCTGCTGCTATCGGTGTATGAATGTGTGTGTGACTGGGTGAATGTGTACAAAAACAATGTAAAGCGCTTTGAGTCTGTGATAATCGGAGATATAGCGCTATACAAGTCCATTTACCATTATTTACACTATCCTGTTCTTGGGCTAAGCCCCGGGTGTTTCAGAACCCTAGAAACGCCCCTGACTGTATGTACTGTATATGTTTATTTCTGTGTAATTTTAATCTTATTTATTTTGCACAAATAAATAGATAAATAAAATGTGTTATGATAGCTACCTACCTCCCAACCACTTGATAACCTACCATGTATGACACAAAGCCTGGATATGTGCACAGATGCCGATCAAGGGTGCTTATCTGGTCAAATGAACACATTGTAACGAAACACGTCAAAAATGCTAGCTGGCAGCACTCCAATGCCAAGAAGATGCTGGCAGGTCGACCTCTGTGTTATACATCCATATCACACATCCAGTCCATCACTAAGTCAATTAATCATTATGGAACTAGAGCCATTTAAACTATGCAGCTGGTCACCTGCCTGGGCATCTTCAGCTCTGTGGGCATCAGATTGATCTGTGTGACCCGTTTTTAGCGGGTCAGTGAGACGAAACATAACAATAACACTGATCACTGATATGCAAAGAGCACATAGTGTACTGGAATTTGTTGAAGGCTAGAAGAAAAAGTGACATACTTGTTTCTTCATGAACCATTTTTAATTGGTGCGGGGTTTGGGCTGTCAACACATTTCACATCTTCAAGGCCAGTAATGTTGTTTATTGTTGTTTATTAAAAGCAGGTGCGGTTCTAAGGGGGGCGGACTAGCAGGGGCCAGTGCCCCGGTAACTCTGAGCTTGGACCCCGCTGAACATACAAACCAAAACACATTACAAGATAACTAGGGCTGTCAAAATTAACACGTTAACGCAGGGTGATTAATTTCTGGAATTAATGCGTTAATTTTTTTTAACGCATTTAATGCATGTGCAGAATGATCCGGGCTTGAAATGAATTGGGCTTAAACTCCGCTCGTGAGGAGACGTTACAATAGCTGTTGCGACCCGCGAATCGTGGCCGTTAATAACATGCATAAACTATAGCCTAATTTATAACAGCGATCGGGACTACATGTAGGCTACTTACTCACTCACGGGTGATTCACATAAACTCAAATAAACACGTTTCACATGTGGAATGATCGATTACTGCCGCAACGCTCACACATCCGACCGAGGGAGAAGAGAAAGGAAACTTACTAAACAGACTCTCCGGCCGACTGACGTCACGGCCCTAACTGACAGTTATCCACACTGAATAAAACACATCTTAACACACTGTAAAACATATCAAACACTAACTTATGAACTTTGGGGCCTTTTCTACACACAGACACACAAACGAACTGCAATCAGGTTGTATTCAGGAATGCAAAATCATGGATTCACTCAATACATGCCATTATAGCCTATGCTATATTTGCTGAATAGAGACAGCCAAATTTAAGTATGGTGTGGTTGTTTTAGTTGATTATAATTTATTTGCAGTAATTACACCATCATTTGGATTTTCAATGAATAAAAACTACATTTAAATGTATATATTCACCTTCTGTCCTTTATCTTTCAATTCATATAACAATATACAGAAAAAATGGTAATTTTTTGGGCCTATTTCGAATGGTAGAATTAATCGTGATTAATCCACGGAATCCTGTGATTAATCTGATTAAAAATTTTAATCGTTTGACAGCCCTAAAGATAACATTTCATAACACTACACGTATATACACATAAACATATACACATTCACATAACATATACATGTGCATGGAAATGTGGCTGCACTGGTTTCTAGGTTGAGAACTAACCTAGAAACCTAGTCATGTTGTTGCTTTGAGGACTCTAACAGGACAGTCATCTGATGATGTTGGAATATGTTTGATGAGATGTTGCAGATACACACAGGTGACTTGATCCTTGTGGTACACTCTGTCTTAGATGCAATGTTGGATGTCAGTAAAGTACACTGTGTCTTGGTACAGGAGTTTAGGATGGGAAGATAAGATTAAATGAGGTATTTGGGTCATTAGAATTGGCCGTGTCACATCTTATCATGAAATGATACTTTCAGAGTTCATACCGTTTAACATAAGGTTTAACTGTGTTGTTTCTAAAATCAAGCTTTTTAAAACTGTTTACAGAACTTAATGTGGTTAGTATGTCTAGTATGTGCCCTTAAAAGATACCTTAGCTGAGATTCTATATGTTTTATTAGTTAGCTTGCACCCTGCGTGGTAGCTGCTAATATCTATGATTGTAAAACCAGGGATAAGCACTATATAAGTGTAGCCAATTTAGAAGCCCAGAAATAAGGTGGAATCGTACATTATATCTGAAAAGGCATTTAAACGACAGTCACTTGAGGTCATGATGCATATTTGTTGAAAATGTTCCAGATCATGATTAACCTATGAGGGCTGATGGGTATTATAAGGCTCCAGACATTTATGTTACATAACTTGAAGAAAAGAAGACCAATAGAAATGTGCCAACTCCTTATTGGGACAGTTATGTAATTTTGAAAGAGATAGTGACAGTGACTGTCTACTTTATTTATCTGATGAGTTTAATATAACACTTGTGTCAAGTGAGGAAAGGGGGCACGTTGCACAATTGCATGCAACAATGGGGCATGTTCCCATTCTACATTTGGTAAACAGCCCATCCAGCCTCCCACCTTACTCTTCATTGCTCAACCACACATATAAATTACTTTCGTGATGGAAGTGTACAACCGCCAGCCACATGATTAGACGTCCCAATTGAATGAATGCTGGATGGTGTGATGCATATGAGACAGATGCAATACTCAGTGAATATGTATGTTTAAAAAAAATACATTACTTGATTTACTTTAGTATCATTTTTTGCATTTGAAATTACTATTAGCGCCAGCTATGCAATAAGAAGTTACCTTATTTTTGATGAAATGGATTCTTTGTTTATGGTTTATGCTAAATAAATAAATAAATTATAAATGATGCTAATTGTAATGCTACTGTGCTTGGGAACAACAAGACATGATCCCGAGGTGCGTATCGAGTATTTTGTCAGCATTAGTGCCTTTTGGATGTGAACTGAACTGTTGTGCTGCATGTTGGTAGAGAGAACTGTGTGAAAGGCTTTAGAAACAGCGAACTTGAATGTAAAAATGAGAGTTTACGATTGTAAAAGAACAGTAATAGGTATCAGCCTGAGTCATGCTGTGCATCAGAGGGCACAAGAGGCAATACCCTGGTCCAGGATGGCATCATTGCACATGATCGAAAATGTGGCACACTGATAATCATGATGTTAATACGACTTTCACGCATCATGCAGATTCAACAGAAAACTTGGTTAACCTCTTGGTGGTTGTGCTTTCCTGATACACTTGCCTTTTGTTTTTCATTCTTTGTTCAGTTCCTCTCGGTATGAGATGGAATACTTTTTAAACAGTTATGTAATTCAGTCCACTGCTGGATTCTAATCTTTACAATTTATCTGATCTACTGCTACCGCTACTACTTCCTGCTGTATCTGACATGCATGGATTGAGTCCCTGCAGGTCCTTTGATCTATATAGGTTAGGGTGACATATTGTATGTACACTGCAGAAAACATTTTATCTCTCAACTGTTGTATTTTCCAATGTACAGTTTAGTTTGTACCTTGACCACCATCCCCTTACAATTTTATTTCATGGCAATATTAAAGGATTTTTATAAATCATACACAAATACTCATCAAAGTATAGGTAATAGATTAAATGACACAAGTTGCAATTATTAAGTGATATACAGTATAAAGTTTTTGATAGGATGTTGCCAGGGCCAGAGCAGGTTTTTGTAAATTCACCTAAATGAAAAATCTTGGAGAAGTTTCCATGCTGAAGACTTCCAACCCTGTCCTGCTTCGTTTGTATATGTTTGTACTCTAGTTGACCTCTTAAATACACGCAAATGAATTAAATGCTGGAAAAAATGTTAGTCGGTGCTATGGTACATGATTGCTGTGATAATGTGTATGTAGGCCTATGGACCTGAAGCCCAAACTATTCAGCCGTAGAACTATTGCTGACACAATGTCCTACAGGCTCATAAACAAGTCACAGGCCAGACAGGAAATAGCAGGTGGAACAAAAGCATGTGCCAAAGGAATGTCACATCACATCTGAACCCACATACACATTGAAGTGTTGGCGAACCCTTCCTTTTCATGACTTCATTCTTGAGCTGTTCAACCTCCAGATCGTCAGTTTGTAGCAGTACAGCATGCGCTCATGTATTCTTGTTGCTATTGTTCCTTTCTCCTATAGTACCGAAACAGCCATGATAAGGAAAGTGGGAGATGTCTTAACATTTTCAACTGCACTATTAAATGTGTTTGACCAGATGTGTTGCCCAGTGCTCAAGTGACAAGCAATCTGAACAAGAAAACAATCTTCGGTGAAGACCGAGTAAAAGACCTGGAATGTTACAGGCACATTGGCAACCTAAACAGCATCACCAGGCCAGAAAGACCAATAGAAGCACACAGCACTCTGTGGATCATGTCAAATGTAGTTTTATTCCTGTTATATGTTGCTGAACCATACAGAGGTTATTAACTGTATGAAAGTCAGAACAAGGTCTTTACAGTTTGCTTGATTTTCTTCAGACGTGCCACAAGGTGAAGAGCAGCTCACACTGGAAAGTAAAGCAATGTTGTCCAACCTTGTCCAACACATACAGTCATGGTCCATGGTCTCCGGAGGCCAAGAATGTTACTAAGCTAAACTTTATTTTTAACCGAAATATTCACCATAACAAATGAATCAGCTTGTCAGCATGTCCGTCCTGAGTGCGTGCTGAAAAAAAGTCGCAAACAGTGTTTTTAAAAAGCCTCGCTCAGAGCCATCAGCTGTTTATGTTCGGGTCGGCTGTGGCGAAGTGGCTAGGGTGGTCGTCCACTCAATTCCAGGGTTGCTGGTTCGATCCCCCGTCTCCCGACCACATGTCAAAACTGTCCCTGAGCAGTACTGACCCCCAAATTGCTCCCGATAGCTAGCCTGCTATCAGTGTATGAATGTGTGTGTGAATTGGAACAGGCTGGGCGGGGCACTGGCTCTGAGAGTCAAATATTAATGCGGTTAGTATAAACATAAACAAACATTCGCTAATCGTTCTCCGGAGATTACTTACAGTATATGCCTTTTAAACAACGTAACATGTTGTACTCCCCCACCCTAACCTAGGGCAGGTGGACTGGGTACCACAGAACTGAGCTTAGGGGGAATGGAGGCTGGCCAGGGAACCTGTATAACATTTGACCCCTTATAGCCTACTGTCATGTGCCTTGTAGGCTTCCCACCTAGTTGTGGCCGAGGTTCGGGTGTGTTAATCTCTTGTTTTCCCAGAAATTGTAGAAAGTTTGAGCCCAGCATCCATTTAATTTGTACTATATAAAATAATATTGTTTTGAATGCCTTTTTTAAAGTTTGAGTAACATTTCTTTCTTTGATGAATTCTGGTGTCTCCATATGAGATAAATGAAGTTCTTTAATAAAAGTAAGCATTACTTTCCTTTCCTTTTTTGTGTGCCATACGGTTACAAAATTGGATTTTGATATATTGTTGTACAGTTTTGGCATATGGATTATTTCAGTCGTTCTGCTACTTGTGTCTGGGTGTTGTTCTATCAATTGTGAAAAGCATTTGGACCCCTCAGGTAAAACAGAAAACACGTGTACCTTTTGTAGTTCTCCTACATTCTTAAAAAGTGGTCAGGGTAATTACTCTGTCATTTTCCTGAGGCGACAAACAGGTTTAAATTTTTAATGTACATTTTTGTGTCTTTGACACCACTGTCTTCAGGTCGACATTACCAGCCAGGTATAATTTGAAAAATGATATATGAGCTATGTCACATGCCTGAAATACCGCATTTCACACGCGTTTCACACCATTGGGAGGACTGACAAGTTATTCACTGCACTTTAGGGGCGGTATCACGCATTGATACGAGTAAACATGAGTAAGGTGGGCCCATTGACTGAGTACCTCTACATTTAAGAGTTGTACTGCACAATAATTCCAGCAACTGATTTTGAACTCGCTGCTCCAGCTTCAGTTTTTCTAGGTATAAAGAAGGGAAATCAACAATTAATTTTTTCCCGATAGATGTAAAATCATTTTAAAATCAAATGATATTATGACAGTGTTCCTCAGACAAGAGGAATAGCAGCTTATGCCAACAGAAAAATGAAATGTGCTACTTTCAGACAACATTGAATAAACTGCCATGAAAATAATTTATTTAAAAAAAAACACATTTGTATAAACACATTTTACAGAGCAATTGACTGATACATGTCATTAAATCATCTCATAAAACATCAAGTTGACTTCATTTATAATTAAATATACCAATATTCTTCATACATTCATCATACATTTGGGTTCCATTAGTGTATACTCTCTCTCTCTCTCTCTCTCTCTCTCTCTCGCTCTCTCTTTCTGTGCAGAAATGTAGTATTAAACATTTTCTGCTGGTCTGTCCTCATGGAGATTATTACATCTGATTTCTTCTTCTTCCGGGCCCTGTTGTTCTATTTCTATTTGCTGGTCTTCAACGTGTGTCTTGTTGTTTTTACCCTCCGATGCTAAGCTTGCTCTTCTGCCTTCCTCCACTCTTTCATACTCCCGCCTCAGTTGCTCTTTCTCATTTAGTATCACTTCATCTTCTATGGTTTTCCGCTGCTCCTCCCTCTCTTTCTTCTTCTTCTCATCTTCCTCCATTTTCTCCTGCTTTTTCAGCTTCCAGAAGAAGCGGAGATTCTTCTCGGGGTAGGTGACTTTGGCCAGTGGCAGCTTGAAGATCCTATTGGTCCCGGTGGTTAGGAGGAGGAAAGTGAGGGCAGAGAGACAGAAAGGCCAGGTGCAGGCTGGCAGGCCAAACTGTAGATGAAACATACATCATGTCGCAGTTAGTAACTTGTGTTCATTATAGGCTGATACATAGGTATATATAGGTGAGAGAAACTGTGTAACTTACCGTGGACATGAGATTGGCAATGGCTGATCCGAGATATGCACAGAAAAATGCTACAGAGGAGGAGGAGAGACATTCCATGAGATGACCTTCATGTGCATGGTGTGATCACAGATATAAAGATACCTGGCTGCTCTCTGTCATTGTTGTTGTACATGGTTAAATGTAAGATAGTGTTCTTATCTTTCAGGTGTTTACTCACCACAGGTGATGGCAAGCAGGTGCACCTGCCAAGTGAGAGCATAAAACATTCCTCCGATGGCAATGCAGGCTAACACACAGTTATAGCCCCAGAGGCCAAAGTAAATGTCTCCAAAAGGAGCTGCTAGAGCCAATCCTGCAAAAGAGTAAATCACAGCAATCAGGGAAAGAATTCTGGATATTTTGCACATTGACATGGATCTTTTTGCGGTCATTTTGGATTTTGAACATATTGATTGGGGCTTTAAATCATTCCTATAGTTGTTTTTATGCACCTCTTCCTATACAAGGTATTGTCTGGTTCTCTCACCAGAAACCATGCCGACTGCAGATCCCAGGACGGCATGAATGCAGGTGAGAGGGGAGGAGATGAAGAGTGAGAAGATGAAGATCCCTCCTGTCCAGGGGTTGTCACAGCCGTAGACCTGGCCCACTCCCACAGGCACTGACATGAACAGCTGGATACACACAGAAAGATTCAACATAAATGTGGAAAGAAAACTAAGCATTTTTATCACCTTACTTATGCTGCCTAGTTTTTCTCTTGTGGTTGTGTAGAAACTTTCCCTGATTGACTTATCTGCCACTACCCTTTGGCGCACCTGTACAATGTGCACCTGTGCAACTTGTTTAAAATATATTAATAATTATTGCAGAATGGCAGGCGGCATACATATCGAGTTATATATACATGTATGAACAGATGTAATATAAACAGATATAAACATAATGGATAAACATATGGTGAAAATATAAATGTTAAGCCTATATATAGACATGGGAACACATAATATAAACATGTGTAAATATAATGTAAGGGTGCTGAGCTCAGATGTTCAACATCTAATGTAGTCACGTTGTGATGAGCTTGCAGGGATCAAGTCATTTTGTATTGTTTGACCTGACATTGAAAAATCTCAGGAATCTTTCACGTGTAAATTGCATAATATTGAAATGTCATCGGTGCACAGCATCTATAGATTGCCTGCCCCACAGAGAGACATGTAAATAGAGGTAATGTACAGTACATACAAAAAACCCTGGCCCTTTACTGACCTTGGCTACATCGATTTCAGCCCAGGTGATGTTGGGCAGCTCTGAGCGAGGCTGAATGAGGACTTGGGAGAAGTGGTTGTTGTAGTGGCCGGTGGCGACCATGTGAAGACACACCAGGATGTTAAAGGGTAGGGTGAACACTGGCAGATCCCAACGACTGTTGATAGATCCCAGGGCACTGGACACAATCGGGCTGCAAGACATGGATATAACATCACTGGTAATCGATTCAATCCACATTTAGTTTACAACATAATTTAAATATATTTATCAAAATGAACAGAAATGTTGAGTGTGCCAGCAGCTTGGTAGGTATCCCATGACAATATTATGACCAGCACTAAGCTTATATTGAAACTGATCATCTCTGTTTTGTAGGTATGAAGGGTAAAGAAACCCTCAGACTCTGCCCACTCATTTCATCTGGAACTTTCTCTCAAACTCCTGTTTGTAGATTGACTGTCGTCACAGGGCATCAGTCAGGGCAGATTGACGTAGTGGAAGATAACTTGAAGATTAACGTTACCCGAGTTACCTAACTGTTTAAAATTTGTTTTCTAGAAATTTCTATAGAAATGCTAAGTAATTTCACCACTTTCTTTAAAGTCATGACTTGTATGTATTTACCACCATATGCCAGTAAACTCATTACTTTCAAAATATTATGTAGCGTGATAGCGATAATTGACCTGCTTTATTTTTTATTTTTAAATGGTGTATGTAGGTGATTACCACATCATGGACATGAAAATGTTAGGTAGCAGGAGCCACCAGTACCAGTCTCCTGCATTGGAGAACACAGCCATCAGCAGACCCACCAGGATGCCATTGTAACCGTACAGACCTGCAGCTATTGCACCCCTGGGGAAAGAGTTTTAAATAAGTGCATGAATAAAGGTTTTCCTGTGCAAAACATTGTAAAACCGGGTTACAAAACCATTTCTCTGTATCCCGCCAAAAGGAAATTAACATCCAGTTCTGGTTACATTTTTTCATTACGTTTCTGCACTCTCCATAATTATGCATGCCTACAGTTGATCTGATTGATAACGAGTTGAAACATATGTTGGGGATATTGGGGATTTAATGTAAGTTTGACTGATTGACGACATACAGTGCCAATAAGGTATGATGTATGGACTGTAAATGAGTGTTTCCCCGTATACAGTGATACATATTTAATTTTTTATATATATTAAATACATTTATATTGAGTGTACAAACCTGTTCTGTTGCAGAATCAGGGCAGAAATGGTGGCAAAGAGTGTGCCCACAAAGCCATTGAGGGCCCACCAGTAGTTTTGCAGGATCAGACCAGCAAAAATGATGAGGCCACTTAGAGGGTTGTTTACGAACATCACCTGAGCAGCTCCTCGCAAAACCCAATCCATCAACTGCAGCAAGATGAGCTGTTCTGGAGGTGGAGAGAGAGAGAGAGAGACATATAGAGTGTGTTTTTTTTTCTGTCTATGCGCATTTTTATGCTTTATTGATAGTGCAGAGAGACAGAGATGAAATGGGGCAGAGAGGGGAGTGACATGCAGAGAAAGACCGCGGGCGGGAAGCGAACCCGGGTCTGCTGCTGGGCCCGGCCCGGGGGGGGGGGACGCCCTACCAACTGAGCTAAGGGCGCCCCCATAGAGAGTGTTGACATTAACCAGAGCTATTCAGTAGGCTGTTAACATTTCTGTCTGGGCAATTAAACGGGCAAGATACAACTATCCTGATCAATTTCTCATATAGAGTCAAAGTTATTTGTGCAAAACTGTCTTCAAATTATGCAAAAGACACAGTGTGAAACAAATCGTGGGACTCTGAGGAATGTGATTGTCCAAGGTCACAGAAGATACATCTGCATATGAACAACAAGAGATCATCCTCTTTTGATGCAAAATGTAACAATAATACTAATGTTGACTCAGCATTCCTGATCCTGATGACTCTGTCTAATGTTCTGATCAAATTTCTGTCTTTTGTCTCTTGCAAAAAAAAAAAAAACTTTCTTCTTCTAGTTTCCGTAGTAAGGGTCACGGTTTGACATCTGTCAGTGGCATAAATATATCATACACTACCTTTCAGAACATGCCTGTTACACACTCTCATAATCTGTCTAACTACAAAGAGTAGTGGAAGGGGTTCAGTATGAGCCAAAAAGCACTGTGAGATGTCAACAAGTTATTACTCATAATGAAACATTCTTAAAAAAAACTTAATTTCTAGCTGCTTTAAGTACTGCTTTAAGTGGTGACTTACTTTCCATCCATTTACCAAACACCTCCATGTCTCCGGAGAAGTAGGAGACTCCCTTGAGGAAGCGCGTCCTGGCCCTCCGCTGGTTGGTGTGTCCTGGCGGCACAGGCTCCTTCCCATCCTCCTGAGAGTTTTCATGCTTAGACGGCAGGTCAGTTAGCGCCATCAGGGGCTGGAGCTCCTTGAATTAAATTAAGGAATTGAATTACAATATATCCTAAGAGAAAAGGAGAAAATACATCACTCAGCAACACATAGAGTTCATCAGTGCTTGTTACAAGTGATAAGAAACTGACTAAAATATTTCACAATTAAATGTAAATAAATAAGAAATAATGTAGTTCAATTGGAAATCATGTATATATTGCTTGAGTTTCTGCATATTTTCTTGTAAGTGAAACTTAAGTGAAATAATAAATATGTGATTTATTACATACAGTGACAGAGAAATTTAAATTCACTGTCAAGATAACAATGCACTTCTTTACATTGTATATTGAAGCAATTATTATAACTTTTTCTTTACTTCTAATTAATCATCCATCAAAATCAATGCTCTCAGATGAAGGGATACTATTATTCAAATATAGGTCCACTTGATTACACATGGCTCACATTAATTCAAGTTTAGTCACTTTCTTTCTGTCCTACTGGACTTAAGAGACCTAATAAACAAGTGCAAGAGTTCCTACCTTTTTGCAGTGTGATCCAGTCATATGTCCCAGAATAGGCACAGGCTGCATGAGCTGCCAGCTTCTCTTGAGCTGTGCCACCTAGACTTCCAGCGCTGGCTTTTATAGCAACAGACCACAGAGAAAACCCCACCTCTTGTTTTCCTCTCAAACTTGTTTTCACAATCTCAAAATAAATCAGTAGCACTCTCACAGTGATACTCCTTGCCTCATCCGAGTCTCTCTTGAAACACACTTATAAACACCTCCCGCATTCACAGTGAAAAAATATGTGAAGCCGAGTTCAGGTCACCTACTGTACTTTGCTGTGGAACGTGAAATGTTGCATTTTCTGATCCATCTGTGTCAAAGTCAGCTCTTCGGGATGAGGGTGCTGTGCTGTAACATTGTGAGGAACAGGTAGGAGGACCCAAACACAGACAGATCGTTATTGACTATTGGGAAGGTGAGTTGGCAGGCAGCTAGATAAGTCAAGGATTAAAAAAGAAACACTTCGAACTGTAGGAACCAGGAACAGAAGCAAACTAGAGTAACTAGTGTCAAAAAACAACACACACCAACGACACAAATACAAACAGACACATGCACCCCTGGGATTTACTTTTGAGTAACTTGACTTCTCCCATTTAACACATCAGCGTCTGTATGTAAATAAATGTTTGGGCTAAAAACGTGTTTGAAAAAAGGAAAATTATTGAAAGTGTTGACTGTAAATGCTAAACGTTCCCTACTTACAGCATGGTCATTTTTAAGATGTACTTCTTCCTTCTGTTTTACATAACAGTGTGTAGAATACCATAGTGGGGTTCGAAAAAGAGCAAGGAGTTACTGGAAATAAAAGTTTACTGTTTTAGCGTGTGATACAACGTAAATCGTGCTCTTGATGCCATCTCCTGTGGGCTATGGGTCATTAACCTTGCTTCATGCTTGAAAACAAAACAATAGACAGTGCACTGCGTACAGTAAAATGCTCTGCATTTACAGTATGATGCCTGCACATCAGCTCCTACTCACAGGTTTGGACCACAGTCTAGCTGGTAGAGGTCAGAACAGCTTTCAGAGGTTGGTGCAATGCTCCTGTCATGTCATGCTAGATTTGGTGTGTCATCATCACTGATTCAGTGTTAAACACTCAGCTAGATTAGTTAATAGTGAAAGTAGTTGTAGCAGCATTGTGGACAGAGGTCTCTATCTTGGGGGTGAAAAACATCAATGATTAAATGCCTGGTACTCCCAACCAGACAGCATTACTGAGGAAGCCCAATGGACTCACTTTTGGTACATTTAAACGTTATAAGAAAGAAGAACTGAATGTCATCAAAATTGGAATATTCAACTTTCCTAAATAAACAGCTAAAAGCATTTCAGAAGAATTATTAAACTAGCAACTGCCAGTACTCCACAGATGTGAACATACCTCTCTACTAGATTAGTTGTAGGGTTGTTTTGTGTGAGCTAGATCAATGCAGCCACTGTTGTGAGGATCACCTAAGCTTTTCCTACTTTGTTAAATCAAAATGTATGCTGTTGTGGAAGCCAATTTTATATTGATTAGTTTAATTCTACTCTTGTCACTACATTCATTATTTGATCATTGTATGAAGTGTATATCCTACCATCTTAACTACTTATGTATCCTGTCTGGAGTTTCTATTGTAATTAAATCAGTCTGATTGGGCTGACATCCTATCCATCCTGGAAGCTCCCAGATTCAGATTGGCATCGATGTCATCAAGAACCAAACTTGATTGTTCCATTGTTATTCTACATATCTGACCATGTCAACCATTCTGTATAAAGCAGCTCATTTTGTGTATACAACTCAGACAAGACCCTGGCATTGCTCGGAGTAGGATGCTCTGGTCTTCTCTCCATGCATGAATGCTGACCATAATCATCTGTATTGTCTTTTGAAACTAAGTAAAGATTTGTTTTAATTTTGGACTATAGTGAAGTTTTCTTCAACAAAAAACTTCTTCCACAATGTGAAATAGGCCCATTAGGATGTGTTGATGAAGAAAAATGCAGACTTTTTAATTTGTTAAATAAATGTCATTTGAACTTGTATTAATCTCAAACATAAGATAACAATATAAATAAATAATAAGAGCTACTGATTGTTTGCAGTGACATTCAGTTTATGGGCTTTGTACGGCTGAACACAATGCTCACACTTATGATTTAAGTATTACATGAGCATGTCATTAGTCATTCCTTTACCTTCACATACATCCTTTTGTTGGTGAAAGTAACTGCCGCACATTGTGGACAGAGGTTGCTATTTTTGGGTGAACAACCGCAATGTTTAAATACCTGGGACTCCCGGCGAGTCAGCAGAACTGGACACGCCCCTTAGAAGAAACAAAATCAAAATTGGAATTTCAGTCCCAAACTCTCCTAAATAAACAGCTAAACGTGTGTTAAAAGAAGAGTGTGGGATACTAGAAACTCACAGTACTCCATTGATGTGAACACTAGGGTAGTCTCTATGCAACTTAGGGATAAAGTCCAAGAATCCGGACCCTGCTGAACTTAACATCCATCCTTTGTTACTCTCCTCAACTCAACAACGAACAGTACAGGGAATCATTTAGGTTTTATTCTGGTATTGTGTGTGGAAGATGAATGGAGCCACTGTTGAAGTGTTTACAGTGACTGACATGATGGACGTTGTTACAATGACTAGGCACAATTCTCAAACACGTATCGTAAGTATAACATGAGCGTGTCATGGGTCATTCATTTAAACTGATGTTAATTCTTCTTCTTCTGTACACACGTGTAGGCCATAGTGTAGTTGGGAGAGGTCAGAGCTAAACATGTCAAATTCTCAGAGTGCGGTGCAATGCTGCTGGTCCTGCCGTGGGAGATTTGGTGTGTCCTCACTGTTTCATAATCAGAGAGAAGCACTGCGGGACTAATATTCCCCCTTCCCTGTCTTTCACAGCAGCAATCAAACATACTTTTGTACAGCATTACACAAGTACAGTGATGTTCAAGATTTCTTTCAGCAATGTTCAAATAAGTATTCAGATCCCTAGCTTATTTACCCAAACTGTTAAATTAGACAGTGTGAGAAGTAGTGCAACAACTCAGTAATGTAACATGGAGCCCAAACTAGATAATGCTTTGTTAGCTTGTGCAGGAATAGAAGTATAAACTATCATAAAATGGAAATACTCAAGTAAAGCACCAGTACCTCAAAATTGTGGGTTAAATACTTGTGTCAATGTAGTAACCTTCCACTGATGTGTGTGTTTTCTCAGGGTGGCTGTGGAATTTGAAGATAATGTTTATTCTGTTTCACTAAACTATCATCAACATATGTCAATTTACATAATCATAAACAGCAGACACACACACACACACACACACACACACACACACACACACACACACACACACACACACACACACACACACACACACACACACACACACACACACACACTTACAGGGGGATAATGCGAGCACACGAGGGCGTGTTTTTTCCTTTAGCGTTTATTTAGTCGTTAAATACAATTACTGTACGGTTACGAAGCTGATGAGCAGCATTGATTGCTGCTGCAGACATCTAGTCATCGGTGGAGGAGGAAAAGGATTAGCCTGAAAAAGAGAGTGGGGGCCAGAATGAGATGTCCAACATTTATGTTTGTCTCATTAAAAGACGAATGAAATGCGAGTCCAGACCAATCAAAACAGATATTTTTCCATGGATTGTTTTTTGAGAGTTGTTCTCGCTAAGCAGCTGGTTATGTTTTTGAGGTGATATTTATAAATCTCATTTGCAAATTTGTTTTCCTGTTAAACTTTCCTTTGTATGTATCTATGTTGCCTTGTTTTTGTTGTTAAAAATTATTATTTTTAAACAGTGCCCCGACATTGAACTTTCTAGCTTCACCTTTGGGTTAGGTAACTGTGAAAGCTAAATAAACACTGGTGTAATTGGGTCAGAGTAAGTCAGATTGATTCTTTTTGGGCTCCTTTTGGATGCATGTGCCCATCATCTTACATAAATGTGATGCTGCGGGTTACCTAACACTAAACAACAACAACAGGGTTTGTCCATTTGTAACCAGATTATTCCCCTGATAAGACACATCCCGGAAATAGTTTGAGTTATCAAACATCATAGTTGTACAGGGACATGTCCTTTTTCAACAGATCTGTTGATATGCTATGTAGGTGAAACAGTGTTGGATGATTGCAAAATTAAATAAAGTAGATATTCTTGTATTTGTGAAAATCAACATCAACCATAATAGTTCTACTTGTATTACGTCATGTAAATGTTGTTCCTAGTTTATGCTGTTTAAACAGTCGGCTCTCTGAGTCTTCACAAAGACTGTGGAAAATACAAACATCAAAACATTCAAATTGAGACTGAATAAGGTGACCTTTTAGCATCTCAAAATTAAAAGTGAACTGTTCGTGTAACAGCGAAGCTCATCAATGGCAGCTGTCATGATCATGTGTTAAAAAACACAAACAATCTAATTGATTATAAAACATAGCACATGCCATTCGTTCAGGTTTGCGATGGCCACCCCACTCTACTGTAGGTCTGTGTCCCACCTTGGCTACCCCATAATATCCTAGAAACGCCACTGCCTTTCAGGTTCTAGTTTAGCTGATTTATTGCACATGTCTTCCTGCACCTGTGTTGCCTGTGGCCATAACAGACACGCAAATATGGTCACCATTTATATGAAGGTCACCTAAATAATGCATTATAAGCACATTCATAAGACATTAGAATGCATTTATAAGGCTTTATAAAACACATTATATGTTTATGATCATGCTTGACAACTTATAACAAGTTTCATAAAATACTATAAGTGGTGGACATAACGTATTATAAGTTCAGCATTCATATAATGCGTTATACCCCCATGTCAAAGTGACATCAGTGTTTGTATTACAACTCCAATTCCGAAGAAGTTGGGACGTTATGTAAAACGTATATAAAACAGAATGTGATCATTTGTTAACCTTTTTTAATATACAACTAAGTTGAAAACAATACAAAGGCAATATCTTTGATGTTTACACTATCTATTATCTCAATATATATGCTTTTTCTGAATCTGATGCCAGCAACACAGTTCTAAAAGGTTGGGACAGTGGCATTAAAAGATTGGGAAAGCTGTAGAATGTTAAAGAAAAACCCAATTCAGGACATGAACATGTTAACTGGTAAAAGGTGATATTATCATGAATGGATGTAAAGGGGCATCCCGTAAAGGTTTAGTCTTCACAAGCAATAATGGGATAAGGCTCATCACTTTGTGAAGAACTGCAGACGAAAACAGTCCCAACAGTTTAAACACAACATTTCTGCAAATAATTTAAGGATTTCCCCATCTACAATTCACAATAATAATAAAACATATAAATAAAACATTTAAGGATTCCAGAGAAATATCTGGACTTAAGGGGCAAGGTCCAAAATTCAAATTAAATGTCCATGAACTCTGGTGACACTGCATGAAAAAAATTATATGATTTTATAATGAATATTACTACATGGTCCATGGAACACTTCAGAAAACCATTGACGGTTAACACAGTTTGTTACATCCACAAATGCAAGATAAGACTTTACCATGCAAAGTGGAACAGTGTGCTGTGCTCTGACAAGTCTATATTTCAAATAGTTTTTGTAAGTCATGGAGGTTGTGTTCCCCGGGCTCCAGAGGAAAAGGACCATCCAGATTGTTACCAATACAAAGTTGAAAAGCCAGCATTTGTGATGGTAATAAAACTATTATACACGTGTTCGTTTCTTAAGAGGAAGAGAGGATGCAAAAATGTTGGAGGAGACGAGGATAAAAAGTTACAATGGATAATTTAATGAAAAAGTGATGTCGTCAGGTTACAGCTTATGCAGTAGTCAGATAGTCAAAACGAGCAGCAAAAAGAAGAAGTAGTGAGTTTCTCCGGACATTCAGTTGGTATTTAACAGTTCAGTTATACATGTTATTGGATGGTTTAGCTTGTCGATCATCAAAATCCTCCAATCTTCTGGCTCCTGGCTGGAGAATCTGCCCTATGCGGAAGCCCTACGCTATCTTGCCGATGTCCTTGATGGAATAATGTATCCTATCTGCTGCTAACTTGTTATGGAGTTCTACAGAGGCCCTTTGTGGAGAAAAGGATACATCTTTGGCCTCAATGTTTTGGGAACTGCATAGAGAATTTCTACAATACTGTGTTCTCTGCTCTTTCCAGCAAACAGGAGTTGTTAACGACGTATAGAGTTTTACGACTTTCTACATAACATACTATCTATGTGCTCAATTGTTAGTTCGATTATATAAGATACATGGAGTAAATGCAATTAATGATGGGGGTATATACTTCATTAATTATTGAAAATTAGAATTCTAACAATGGTATGGGGGTGGATTAGTGCCCTGGAGTTACGTAACTCAGTCCATCTCGTCCGGATACTTGGGAAATTTTCTCTGAACTCCTCCGCTCACAAAAAACATGACCTGATAAACAAAATCAGAGTTTCCTTAAGTCACTATTCCGTCATAAATCAAGTGCTATTATTTTCTCATTGTAGCGGCTCCCCATTAGCCACTAGGCTGCATGTCGTTGGGTGTGTGACGCGTGCCTATAGCCTACAGTTGACAGTAAAACTTTGAATGTCCACTGTTCTTTTAGCGTTTAAAAGTTTACTTTATTTATTTAAAACAAATGAAGTTTCACTTGCTACATCCAACTACTATTCTGTACAACTGAGCTCCGTGGGCACGGTCGAAAACAATTTGCCTTCCGGCATCAATCACCTGGTCCCTGCTACCCTGATTTATAGCCTGGCATTGTACTGCCGCAGGCGGTCAAATTAAGTAATACAAACAAACAAGGTCAATGGCTCTTACACTGGGCCCCTAATTGTTAGGGCAGGTAGTCTTAACAATTATATACAATGCCAAAACAGAGCCATAGACAAACTTCCACGTCTTTGGAATTTTGCAGGTAACCATTTACATAATATCTACAGGCAAGACAAGACCATGAGTAAAGATAGCTGAGGTGATAGTTTTCACAGCAGCCATGGGAACCTGGCCAGCCTAACAGGAGGAGGCAGTGCCTCTCCTTTAACTTGGGCTACTTTGGGATTTATTTTAACTTTACTTGCATAACTGATCTTGGGATCAACTTCAGCAATGCTGTTGCCCACATGAAAGTCTGGAGGATGCTTGAATAAAGTCCTTAAGTAGGCAGAGTTTGGCTTTGTTCCCATATTCGGTCTTCTACCAGAGGTGACAGCTGTTTTACCATCAGAGTTGTTCCACTGATATTCACCAACAGCCCTTCTTGTGCTGACTGAGCTTGTCTTTATTGGTGGCTGTAAAGCCATCAAGTCTGGAAGTCACTCTGTTCTCAGTTGTCTTGTGTTTTCTTTGCTTTCTTGTCACCAGTGTCCTTCTCTTTGCTCTTGGATCTATGTGAGCTGCCTTTATTGCCTTTTTTCCCTTTGGGTGAGTGTTCATGCTTTGCTTGGAGGTCCGTGCTCTCTTCTTGGAGCTTTAGCAGCCTCATCCTTGCCCTCATGCATGTATTGGTTGTTCACCAGCTCGTCCGATGCAAACGGAGACCCTATTCACAGCCGCTACATGAGTCCAGATCTTGGGTCAGCTCTTTCACTCTTGCACAGGACCGTTAACCACCCACAAGCCAGTTTTTGTTGCATAGGGGCCTCCTCCATGGCTGTTGACGATCTTCCAGGGTTCTAATAACTCGGGTTGCTACCAATCAACAAGTCAACGTTGGCCCTATGCGAGGGACATCAATGGCTGAGAGGTAAGTCCACTTTGCCAGATCTTCTGGTGTGATGATGTCGTCGTTGTAACAGGCATCTTCTTTTGAGTGAGCACATCAGGTAGTTGGTAATAGTACTCCCCATTAAGACCAGACACCTCAAGACCAGTGACATAAATGTTGGAACGACCTTCTCCTGTCCCATTGCTAATAGGAAGTGTTACTCTGCCTCCAATATTAAGCTTGTGCATCAAACTTCTGAACAAAAGTGGCAGAACTCCAGGATCCAAAAAGGCATAGGTATGCACCACTCTTCTCCGTTGCTGGATTTAACTTGGACAGCAGTATGGGTAAAGCGCACACGTCTTTTCCGGCCTTGTATGTCCACAAGTTCCTTGAGACACCTTTCCCCATTGGATGTGGCCCCTGTGCCTGTTCCAAACCTGGCTCTCTGTCTCTCTCTTGATATGAAGCACAGTGGGATGGTTATGACCACAACTGTTGCAGGTAAGGCACGTTTCACAATCCTTGCTCATGTGTCCAGTACACAGACAGGCAAAGCAGATTCCTTTCTCTTTTAGGAAGGAGATCTTGTCGCGATGGTTCTTCCTGCTTAGTTGTGGACACTCATCAATGTGTGTTCACGAGCGCCACACGGTGCTGGGATCCCTTGCCTCCTGTAGTTGGTTTTGGCTTTGCATTACCTCTTGGTTCGTCTATATAGTCCGCCTGGTGTACTGTGGTAGCGAAGCTATTCCCTCTCCCATCGTTCCTGTGCAGCGACTTGTTTGCGCTCTTCGGGTCAGGTTTCTGAAATGCAGAGTCCTGAATATCACCAAAGACAGGATCAGACTGTATCCTGACTTCCCGCTCGTAAAGGTGACAAAGTCTGTGAAGTGCCTGTTTGTGCTTATCTAACACATTGTGTGCATCGGTCCTCCTTTTCCCTTAGTTTGAATGGCAGTTTTGACATCAGTGTCCTCATGGTAGTTGGTGTATCCATTTCGTGCATGTACTGAGCTCCCCCATCACGTTGCAGCAACCACGCAGGAACAAAGGTATGCTTGCAACTTAACGCCTCCGTTTTGACTGAAGGCCATTCCATTGCTTTCTGCGTATATGCAGCACCAACCTTGTATTCATTCCCAAGTGTTCATGTAGCAGCTGTTTTGCCAGTGCATAACCAGGTTCAGGAACCAGATGCTACAGCTGCGTACGAGTTCCCTTGGCTGACCTATGGTGAACTGTCCAAGAAATACAAGCAATCAGCTTTGCTTGCTTTAGCTTCCACACCCTGCTCAAAGGCTCGAATGAAGGGTTTGTATTCATGGGTTTCCATTAAACACCGAATGTCTCTAGGTGGTAAAGACGTGACTGCTGTTGTTGAACGTGTGCTGTTATCTCATTCTGTCGTTGCATAATGTCATAGATGCTTCCAAATGATTCCTGGTTTGGGTTGTTGAGGTTGTGGAATACTGTGGTGTTGGATCAAGGGAGCATAGTGTGCATGTGTTGCTTCGGCTAGGCTCAGGCTGATAGCATGTGTTGACATTGACTTGGTTTTGTTTGAATGGGTTTGGTTCCCTTTCCCTTAGGACGCCCCAGTGATAGGTGGTCCATCCTGTTGGCTTGTCCCTTTCATGCCCTAGTGCTGCAGTGGGTTCATATTCATTTGCATTGGGTTGAGGTGTTCCTTTTTAGGTAGGATTATGCTCCTGGCTTTTAGCCTACTTCTGCTCTCTGCAGCTTGGAGATGCTATTTCATTGCAGGACTGTTTCAGCTTAGCTTCAGCTGTTGCCTTTCTCCTTATCTTGTTTTCTTGCTCCTCCAGCATGTTCTTTTTAGCGTGCGTACAACTAATGCAGCTTTCCCCGCCTCTGCTTTAGCTCGTGCAGATGCTGTGGAGCTATTGCTTTTCCTGCTGCTAGTGCTGTGATTGCTATATAGCCCACTAGCAACATTTGACACACTGTCTTCTGGTAAAACATCATCATCATCCTCATTTTCATTCATTTGATTTTTGGTTTCAACCTGTGATGACCCCTTTTTGTCATCATTTTTATTTCCACCTTTGAAATTGTGTGTCAACCATATTTGAACTCTGTCACTGAACTCATTGTTAGCAATCAGTTTTGCTTTGAACCATGTTTCTTGTTTTTCCAGCTCATCACCATGTAGCAAACCCACAAAAGATTTATGCAAAGATTTAGCTTCATTACACAGAGCAGAAAACTTGTCAAAAGTGCATTTTACCTCAGACCCACAATCATTTTCTGGCAGTAATTCCTCCACAACCTTTCTTAAATTACTTGCTTTGTTTAATTTAGACATTCTTTCATTTTGTAGCTTTTCTATTTTTTCACAAAATGCCGTGTGAGTCATTTTTATAACCCGTTTTGGTCTGTCTGTGTTATTTTTACCAGTGTCATCACCGTCATTGAACGCCCCATTGTCATTCGCGTCATCAACGGTAGCCTCGTCAGGCAAGTTCACAACATTGTCAACATTGTTTACATTCGCCATAGTTGCGTTCACGCGCGAGCAGGGAAACGAACAAAGTCAAGTCACAGTTTTGTTTTTGTTTTTTGCAACCAAGCTTGGATTTATGCCCCAAATGTGTGCACAGAGTCAAATGGCCGTTAATTGTGTTGTAGCGCTACTCGTACCTCGAAAGAAACAGCTGATCGGCTTCCCTTCACCGCAACCGGAACAAAGGCGGTCGGCGTCCTTCCTTCGACCCCGAACAAAGGCGGTCTGCGTCCTCCTTGCTCACGGCAGGGCAACTCCAATCCGGTAAAGAACCTCTTATCACGCGAAGCCAGTACGTGAAGATTTTAGTCCACTGGTAGCAATGTTTTCGACTAATGTAGCGGCTCCCCATTAGCCACTAGGCTGCATGTCGTTGGGTGTGTGACGCGTGCCTATAGCCTACAGTTGACAGTAAAACTTTGAATGTCCACTCGTTCTTTTAGCGTTTAAAAGTTTACTTTATTTATTTAAAACAAATGAAGTTTCGACTTGCTACATCCAACTACTATTCTGTACAACTGAGCTCCGTGGGCACGGTCGAAAACAATTTGCCTTCCGGCATGCAATCACCTGGCGTCCCTGCTACGCCTGATTTATAGCCTGGCATTGTACTGCCGCCAGGCGGTCAAATTAAGTAATACAAACAAACAAGGTCAATGGCTCTTACACTCATAATACAGTTTTTGCCGAATGCTTACACACATGTTGCAGACTTTGGCCCACTGTGTCAAAACTTAACACACAGGCTGAATGGGACAAAGCACATGGAGATAAACTTCTAACTTATACGGCAAAATGAAACTCTTGAAACATAACCTAACAATCCCATTTCAAAACTGTTTTTAGCATCTCCGGGAACCATCACCTTAACGTGGTGGAGAGGTTTGTGTGCCCCTGTGAACCTGAGAGCTGTGTTGTTCGGAGCCTAGTGCTCCTGGTAGGGTCTCCCAAGGCAAAGTGGTCTCAGGTGAGGGGCCCGAATAAGAATGGTTCAAAAAGACCTCATGGAGGAACGAGTAAGAGGAAGATTGACCCTGCCCGGAGGAAGCCCGGGGCCCCCGGCTGGAGCCAGGCCCAGACAGGGGGCCCGCCTGCGAGCGTCTGGTGGCCGGGTCTGCCACGGGGCCCGGCCGGGCACAGCCCGAAAAAGCTACGTGGCGACACACTCCTCTTCTACAACTGATGGGCCCACCACTCATCAGAGGAACCGCTGGGGTCGGGTGCGCTGCCTAAAGGGTGGCAGTGAAGGGCGGGGACCACGACGGACCAGACCAGGGCGGCAGAGGCTGGCTTTGGGGACGTGGAACGTCACCTCGCTGTGAGGGAAGGAACCGGAACTGGTGCGGTAGGTGGAGCGCTACCAATTAGATCTGGTGGGGCTTACCTCCACGCACAGTCTTGGCTCTGGAACCGTACTTCTGGACAGGGGTTGGACTCTATTCTTCTCTGGAGTTGCCCAAGGTGTGAGGCGCCGGGCCGGTGTGGGGATACTCACGAGCCCCCGGCTGGGCGCTACTACGTTGGAGTTTACCCCGGTGGACGAGAGGGTCGCCTCCCTACACCTCCGGGTTGTGGGGGGGAAGACTCTGACTGTTGTTTGTGCGTATGCACCAAACAGCAGTTCGGAGTATTCGGCCTTCTTGGAGACCCTGAACGGAGTCCTGCATGGGGCTCCGGTAGGGGACTCCATAGTTCTGCTGGGAGACTTTAACGCGCACGTGGGCAATGATGGAGACACCTGGAAAGGCGTGATTGGGAGGAACGGCCTCCCCGATCTGAACCCGAGTGGTCGTTTGTTGTTAGACTTCTGTGCTGGTCATGGTTTGTCTATAACAAACACCATGTTCGAACATAAGGATGCTCATAAGTGTACATGGTACCAGAGCACCCTAGGCCGAAGGTCGATGATCAATTTCGTGATCGTATCATTTGATCTGAGGCCGCATGTTTCGGACACTCGGGTGAAGAGAGGGGCGGAGCTGTCAACTGATCACCATCTGGTTTTGAGTTGGGTCAAAGGGTGGGGGAAGACTCTGGACAGACCTGGTAAGCCCAAACGGGTAGTGCGGGTGAACTGGGAACGTCTAGCGGAGGCCCCTGTTCAAGAGATCTTTAATTCGCACCTCCTGCAGAGCATTTCTAGCATCCCTGTGGAGGTTGGGGGCATTGAACCCGAGTAGTCGATGTTCAAAACTTCCATTGCTGAAGCCGCGGCAGGCAGCTGTGGTCTCAAGGTCTTAGGTGCCTCAAGGGGCGGTAACCCTCGAACGCCGTGGTGGACCTCGGTGGTCAGGGAAGCCGTCCGACTGAAGAAGGAGTGCTTCCGGGATATGTTATCTCGGGGGACTCCTGAGGCAGTTGCAAGGTACCAACAGGCCCGAAGGGCTGCAGCTTCTGCCGTGTCAGAGGCAAAGCAGCGGGTGTGGGAGAAGTTCGGAGAAACCATGGAGAAGGA
Source organism: Hyperoplus lanceolatus (assembly GCA_026929865.2). Taxonomy (NCBI): domain Eukaryota; kingdom Metazoa; phylum Chordata; class Actinopteri; order Uranoscopiformes; family Ammodytidae; genus Hyperoplus; species Hyperoplus lanceolatus. The sequence goes on along the minus strand of CM049397.1, from coordinate 17,137,570 downwards.
CTTTCGGTCGGCACCAAAGTGTTTCTGGAAGACCGTCCGGCACCTCAGGAGGGGGAAGCGGGGAACCATCCAAGCTGTGTACAGTAAGGATGGGACGCTGTTGACCTCAACTGAGGAGGTAGTCGGTCGGTGGAAAGAGCACTTTGAGGAACTCCTGAATCCGACTAACACGCCCTCTATGTTGGAGGCAGAGCTGGAGGCTGATGGGGGATCAACGTCAATTTCCCTGGTGGAAGTCACTGAGGTAGTCAAACAACTCCACAGTGGCAAAGCCCCGTGGGTTGATGAGATCCGTCCAGAAATGCTGAAAGCAATGGGTGTGGAGGGGCTGTCTTGGATGACACGCCTCTTCAACATTGCGTGGAAGTCGGGTACAGTGCCGAAGGAGTGGCAGACCGGGGTGGTGGTTCCTATTTTTAAAAAGGGGGACCAGAGAGTGTGTTCCAACTACCGGGGTATCACACTTCTCAGCCTTCCCGGCAAAGTCTACTCCAAGGTGCTGGAAAGGAGGGTTCGGCCGATAGTCGAACCTCAGATTGAAGAGGAACAATGCGGATTCCGTCCTGGCCGTGGAACAACGGACCAGCTCTTCACTCTCGCAAGGATCCTAGAGGGAGCTTGGGAGTTTGCTCATCCAGTCTACATGTGTTTTGTAGATCTGGAGAAGGCTTATGACCGGGTTCCCCGGGAGATACTGTGGGGGGTGCTGCGGGAGTATGGGGTGAGGGTGTCTCTTCTCAGGGCCATCCAATCTCTGTACGCTCAAAGCGAGAGCTGTGTACGGGTTCTCGGTAGTAAGTCAGACTCGTTTCCGGTGGGGGTTGGACTCCGCCAGGGCTGCGCTTTATCACCAATCCTCATCATCATCATCATCATCATCTTCAACCGCTTATCCGAAATCGGGTCGCGGGGGCAGCAGCTTGAGCAGGGAACCCCAAACTTCTCTTTCCCGGGCCACTTCAACCAGCTCTGACTGGGGGATCCCGAGGCGTTCCCAGGCCAGCGTGGAAATATAATCTCTCCACCTAGTCCTGGGTCTTCCCCGAGGCCTCCTCCCAGCTGGACGCTCCTGGAACACCTCCCTTGGGAGGCGCCCTGGGGGCATCCTTATCAGATGCCCGAACCACCTCAACTGGCTCCTTTCAACGCAAAGGAGTAGCGGCTCTGCCCCGAGTTCCTCACGAATGACTGAGCTTCTCACCCTATCTCTAAGGGAGACGCCAGCCACCCTCCTGAGAAAGCCCATTTCGGCCGCTTGTACCCGCGACCTCGTTCTTTCGGTCATTACCCAGCCTTCATGACCATAGGTGAGGGTAGGAACAAAGATCGCCCGGTAGATCGAAAGCTTTGCCTTACGACTCAGCTCTCTTTTCGTCACAACAGTGCGGTAAAGCGAGTGCAAAACCGCCCCTGCTGCTCCGATTCTACGGCCAATCTCACGCTCCATTGTTCCCTCACTCGCAAACAAGACCCCGAGGTACTTGAACTCCTTCACTTGGGGTAAGGACTCATTCCCTACCTGTAGTAGACAATCCATCGGTTTCCTGCTGAGCACCATGGCCTCCGATTTAGAGGTGCTGATCCTCATCCCAACCGCTTCACACTCGGCTGCAAACCGATCCAATGAGAGCTGAAGGTCACAGGCCGATGATGCCATCAGAACCACATCATCCGCAAACAGCAGAAATGAGATCTTCAGACCACCAAACTGCAACCCCTCCCCACCACGACTACGCCTTGATATCCTGTCCATAAATATCACAAACAGGATTGGTGATAAAGCGCAGCCCTGGCGGAGGCCAACCCCCACCGGAAACGAGACTGACTTACTACCGAGAACCCGTACACAGCTCTCGCTTTGAGCGTACAGAGATTGGATGGCCCTGAGAAGAGACACCCTCACCCCATACTCCCGCAGCACCCCCCACAGTATCTCCCGGGGAACCCGGTCATAAGCCTTCTCCAGATCTACAAAACACATGTAGACTGGATGAGCAAACTCCCAAGCTCCCTCTAGGATCCTTGCGAGAGTGAAGAGCTGGTCCGTTGTTCCACGGCCAGGACGGAATCCGCATTGTTCCTCTTTAATCTGAGGTTCGACTATCGGCCGAACCCTCCTTTCCAGCACCTTGGAGTAGACTTTGCCGGGAAGGCTGAGAAGTGTGATACCCCGGTATCACCAATCGTGTTTGTGATATTTATGGACAGGATATCAAGGCGTAGTAGTGGTGGGGAGGGGTTGCAGTTTGGTGGTCTGAAGATCTCATCTCTGCTGTTTGCGGATGATGTGGTTCTGATGGCATCATCGGCCTGTGACCTTCAGCTCTCATTGGATCGGTTTGCAGCCGAGTGTGAAGCGGTTGGGATGAGGATCAGCACCTCTAAATCTGAGGCCATGGTGCTCAGCAGGAAACCGATGGATTGTCTACTACAGGTAGGGAATGAGTCCTTACCCCAAGTGAAGGAGTTCAAGTACCTCGGGGTCTTGTTTGCGAGTGAGGGAACAATGGAGCGTGAGATTGACCGTAGAATCGGAGCAGCAGGGGCGGTTTTGCACTCGCTTTACTGCACTGTTGTGACGAAAAGAGAGCTGAGTCGTAAGGCAAAGCTTTCGATCTACCGGGCGATCTTTGTTCCTACCCTCACCTATGGTCATGAAGGCTGGGTAATGACCGAAAGAACGAGATCGCGGGTACAAGCGGCCGAAATGGGCTTTCTCAGGAGGGTGGCTGGCGTCTCCCTTAGAGATAGGGTGAGAAGCTCAGTCATTCGTGAGGAACTCGGGGCAGAGCCGCTACTCCTTTGCGTTGAAAGGAGCCAGTTGAGGTGGTCCGGGCATCTGGTAAGGATGCCCCCAGGGCGCCTCCCTAGGGAGGTGTTCCAGGAGTGTCCAGCTGGGAGGAGGCCTCGGGGAATACCCAGGACTAGGTGGAGAGATTATATTTCCACGCTGGCCTGGGAACGCCTCGGGATCCCCCAGTCAGAGCTGGTTGAGGAGGCCCGGGAAAGAGAAGTTTGGGGTTCCCTGCTCAAGCTGCTGCCCCCGCGACCCGATTTCGGATAAGCGGTTGAAGATGATGATGATGATGATGATGTAATTGCTATACTGGAGCAACAACAAAACATTTATGTAATATTTTAACATAGTCCCTTTTGAAAAGTTGCAATAACCCATAACCTGTGTTACATGTTAGGGAGACTTTATGTAAGATATTTGAAAGAAAACCACATGTAAAGGCTTATCCAGAATAGCCAAAGGCTAGGTTGGAAACATAGGTAACACTTTAGTTTGACAGTCCACTGTTGACACTCAACAAGCTATCAGTAGATGCGCAGTTGCATGTCAACAGTGAATCAGTTGATATTCAACAGAACTATCTCAACTGATAAATAACATGTATTCAACTAACTCTAAGTTATATCTACTGATGGTGTGTTGAGTGTCAACAGTGGACTATCAAACTAAAGTGTTACCAAAACATAGCCTAGTCTTCATGTTCTTGGATGAAGTGCATTGGCCAAATGTTACATTTTGTTCAGGAGAATAAACACATGGCCTTGATATTCAATGTCATTTTTCTTGTCTTACACCTTACTTAAAGCCTCAACATACTGCTCATAATGCCTTATAATTGAGTTAGATAGTTAGTTAGTTAATAATGTGCAACCCAGGAATCCCATTTTCCTTTCAAACTCTTATGTCACTTTGACATGGGGGTATAAAGCAGTATGAACGCTTAACTTATGTTATGTCCACCACTTATAATACTTTATAAAATGTGTTGTTATGCATGATTAAACATTTATATTGTGTTTTATAAAGTGTGTCTTGTGACCTTCATAGAAAGTGTTACCGGCATGAATCAAATAGCTTTACGTAGTTGTTGTGTATTTGCCATGTTATTATATCAGGGCAGGGCTTGTGTAAATGTATGAACGTAATGCAAACATTGTGATTTCAGATACGTTATTGCAAATTAAAGGTGCTGTAAGCGGAATGGTTCTTTTAGCTAACTTCCTGTCAGTTACTGCAGTTAGCAGTCCCCTCACTCGTCCCTACGTCACCACATTAATGCACTGCGGTCAAGCAGCAAGTTATCTATCATCATCTCAGATCCATAAGTGTGATAAAACATGATAAAAACCATCAAAACAGACATTTGGAAGGATTTTTACCTGCTCCGCCATTGAAGGCGCATACACATTCACCCATCTGTTGCTCTGGCGTGCACCGGCAGTGAGACCATGGAGTGTATATACTATATAATATGAGTGAGACGAATGTCGGTTTGTAGCGATCTTTTTTCTGATTGGATAAAAATTTCGGGATACTCCAATAAATTTATTTGCCGATTACATGCAAAGCAGCTGACTGAGAGATCGGCTTTATGAAACGCGCACATTATGTAAGTGATCACTGTATGAATAAAGAGCGATTTTACACTTATATTAACATAAATAAACCGCTTACTTCACCTTTAATGCAACATTTTAAAACAACTCTGAGATTTGGGAAACATCTGAGTTTTGACCTGGGTTACTTAATCTCAAGTAGGTTGAGAGTGACATCTAGTGGAACTATAAGATATCACACATCAACCGAGTATTTATTTCTCTCCTCTCCTCTGTGATTACAGTTGGAACCTTTGGAGCCTTACACATGATCAAACCAGCATACAGCAAACTTAGATCCATACAGCTTTACGCAGTGTCTTCACAGACAGACTGCGGAGGTTCTCATTTTCGTCTCTGATACACAAACTGTTCTCAAAATAAAACTAATTAGACCAAGCTGCCAACAGGATGAAACAATTCTGCCATTGCTTCTACAGATGCAGATCAGACAAGATTAGAAAAGACAGCAATGATGTGTTCTCATGCAGCCAGTGCACACTCATGCACGCACAAAACAAGGACATGGCTGTAAAGTATGCCCCTATGCATGTGTTTGTTTGTGTGTGTGTGCGTGTGTGTGTGTGTGTGTGTGTGTGTGTGTGTGTGTGTGTGTGTGTGTGTGTGTGTGTGTGTGTGTGTGTGTGTGTGTGTGTGTGTGTGTGTGTGTCTTTCTGATGGGGTGGTGGGTGGTGAGGGGGCTCTCCAGCCTCTGCCAGAGTCTGTGGAACCTGATACTTGATGACTCCCCATCACAAGAATGTGAGTTTCCTTCTCTTGGAGCATATGGCCCTACGCCCGGCCACATCTCCATCTGTGTGTGTGTGTGTGTGTGTGTGTGTGTGTGTGTGTGTGTGTGTGTGTGTGTTACTTGTTACTATTTGCCCCTTTTTCAGAATGAGCGGCCTCTTTCAGCACAGCAAGACATTCTTTGCACGAAGGTCTTCTGATATGTTTCTCTTAGTCTTCTGCTAATGTGCTGTCACTTTCATTTGTCGGGAAGAATTCTCAAAATGTTTGTATCTTTTCAGACTATAGAAAACATTTGATTAGGATGCTGGATGCTGATAGCCATGCTGTGTATCAATCATCCACATTCAAATTCACATGTGTAAATAATGTTTCTGCTGACCTCCACAGGTATCAACCTCTGACCTGGCTTCATTGCTGAATTGTACTTTAGGTGTCTCCGTACACTGTGACATCACTGCTGGGTGTAGTTAGGGCTATAACAGATCACACTCCTGACCAGGGCCGACGGACTGCGGGGGAAAGTGCGACAGTCACGGGGTGGCCCAAGGCAGAGGGGGGCCCATCAGGAAACAAAAAAATATATATATTTTTTTAAAGCTGAATGTGGGGCCCCGATCTTCGAAGGCCCTGAACAATGCCATTCCAAAAAAATAAATAATTGACTGGCTCATGATAGGCCCCTGACCCTTGCAAGGAGATCAGGGGCCTGCGCATGACTAAGGCATGTGTGCGGGAGAGTTAGCAGGAGCAAGCCGACATTGAATTGAACTGGTGGTGAAAATAAACGCAGCAATGTTTCTATGGGGATATTTAGCTGTACAGATATAAGTGCTGGCAAAGCTAGAACAGTTTAAGACTCCACATCACTGTGGCAACACAACCTATTTATCAGCTCAGAAAGCGCAGAGAAAAGTCTGATAAATTCATGAGAGTGATGGCCCCTGCAAGTTTCAGTAAGTTTAAAGAAGTGCCACACTGTTACTGTCTTTGAAATGCATTTAGACATTTTAAGGGGAAAACACATTGTACTTATTATTTCAACTATTGAGTTATTTGTAGAACAGCATGCTAGAGTAGGCCAACAAGATTTATTTTCTGAATTTTCAATGCTGCTTTATTTTTACGTTTTAAATTGGGAAAGACATGTTCCAAAACGACCAATAACCTCTGTAATTAAAAAGAAATCAAGCAAGTAGGCTAATAATAACCATTAATGAATTATATGCTATCACATCACATTAGGCCTGTCCACAATAATCACAGCCCCCCATCCATAAAGGAACTTTAAAAAGTTGAATTTGCACTTGATGTGCATACACAAGTGTATGGTCTATTATTTGTATTTAGTGTGTCTGCATAGTATTGCACCAAAACAGTAGAAGTTTTCTTTAATTGTGTTTTGTACTGTCCGTAAAATTTTACCTGCACATAGTAAACAAAATTGCACAATAGCAAGGTCAGTGTCTGTTGTATTTTTGTATTCAAATATAAGTTGTTTATTTCTATAGTGTGCATTGGCATCTTTGAGCAAAATACCCCCAAAATTTTCGCTGCGGCGCGTTGTGCCGCGCCTCCTGTGACCCTGGCCAGTGACCACCTTCACTAAGACATTTTCTGGGGGAAACACTGGTAAAAGTGATGATTTCGTCATTCCTCAAATAAATGTATTGTGGAGTTGTCTGGCTCAGAGAGCCATGTGTATTGTAAGACCCCCTTTCAGGGGGCCCATCAGGACTTTTTGTATAGGGGCCCAGAATTTGGTGCTACGCCACTGCTCCTGACCACACCTAACAACTGATGGGTGTGTTAAGTTTAGGGGGGGCAACAGACTTGAAACATTTGATTAGAGAGGGAAGTTAAGCATTGTTTTTCAACCTAGGTTACTCTTTAATATCATAGGGGCAGGTGAGGAAACCTATGCAGTCACAGGATAACAACATAATACTGCAGGGACACTTCTAACCAATGGTTAGTAAAAGTGTGTGTACGACACATCGTTTTATATATTTGTTATTCATACTATTCTAAAATCATTACGTCTTTTAGACTGTAGCAAAAACAGAATTGCCATGAAATACTGTGTCGTGTGTGTGTGTGTGTGTGTGTGTGTGTGTGTGTGTGTGTGTATGGGGCAGCAATCCTTCCTGCAAATTCTCAGCATTTTTGTTCTTTGTAAAGAAACCAAAAATGGTCAAATATCTGTGTTTCTTTCCTCCTCAGGAACTTCAAGAGAAAAATGTGTATAACACACTGACAATGGAGGTGATGTCTGTTACTCCTTATTCTTGTTGTCATTGTAATTCCAAATCTTTTTGAATAGAACACACAGTTTTTTATTCTGTAAAACAACTATCATCAAGTAAAAAAACAATGTTTTTTTAATCCATACTTATGTGTCAGGGACAGTTATAACATGTCTAAAGCAAAACCCCTATCATCTGAAAATTATTTTATTTAATTTTTTACTTGTACCATGTCAGATGTCATCAATATGTAATAACACAACCAGTGAGTGTCTCTACTGTACTCACTATCTGCTTTATGTGTCACTTTTAATTACAGAGCAAAGATATAAGATTAAACATCTAACATATGGACTTTCAATAAAAATCCATATCTGCAGCCCAGTTTTCATGTAAGGTATACAATAATGCCAAATCTGATACATTTGAATTCTAATATGTTGTATTTTTGAATGTTTTTACAAAGATTTGACAGGATACTAAAA
>CM049397.1:17084697-17124697 GCA_026929865.2 Hyperoplus lanceolatus | reverse complement strand
GTGTTGTTGTTTGCTGGGATAACAGTGTTATGCAGACTACTGCACACATGTTTGGTTGTGATTTTCCATGTTGACTGATTTGGGTGTATGGAGAGAAAAAAATGATATTTTCCTCAGTCTGCAGCATTGGTCTTGTCAAGTGTTTGGTGAACTTATTGTATATGTGCACTTTCTCTGCGTACTTTTTATACATTACTCAAATCACTGAGAAGTAGAATTACTAAAAGTGTTTAACGTTAGCAACAGCAGTGTTTAACTGGTTCAGACAGAATGAAGTCATATGAAAAGTGTGTGTTTCATATTCGCCTAGCTGGATCTAGTGAATTTCATCCACATCCTTCCACCACCATGCAGAGAAAAACTGGATAAGGAGAGTATGGTGGAAGGTATAGAACTGTGAACTGTGGCCTGTGGATGGTGTTGAAACCAGTTCTGGACCAGAGCAGCACGGTGGAATGACACATTGTCCCAGATGACAATGTATTGCGTCTGGTGCATTTGTTTACCTGCTGTGACTATGTTTTGCAATCAGTCTAAAAATGTGAGTATGTGAGGTGTGTTTTAAGGGCTAATATTGGCATGACAGAGGAGGACCCCATCTCCTCTGTGGATTCAACCCCCTCACTCTCACTGTTATTCTGACTCCTTCCATGTTGGTTACTGTAAAGGCAGGTGAACTTACCTGCTGCATTAGTGCTTGAACCTGATTGGTGTGTCTAGAATAAAGCAAACATGTGTTTGTGCATTTGGGGGTTGTGTTTACTGATTGGCTCATAAGTTTAGTAGTTTGACAGTCAGTGCTTTGGAATTGCAATGATGTGACATCATGATAAACTTCTGTGTCTAATGTGTTTAAGTGTGTTTAGTGTTTTGCAAATCACTGTGTGTATTGTTTTGCAAAAAGTGTGAGGCTAACTTTGTGCTTATAGTGGTGCACATATAGCCAATGGTTTGCTTCTTGAGTTTAAGGTTTTGATAATTGTGTCATACTTTTGATTTTTGATTTTGTTTGTGCGATCGTAAAAAACTGTAACTGTATTTTATGTTTCCTTTATCAGATTTTTTAAATGTATGTACAGTATTATCTGTGATTTTTAACCTCTACTGGATACAGTATTGTATGTGTGTTGTTGTTTGCTGGGATAACAGTGTTATGCAGACTACTGCACACATGTTTGGTTGTGATTTTCCATGTTGACTGATTTGGGTGTATGGAGAGAAAAAAATGATATTTTCCTCAGTCTGCAGCATTGGTCTTGTCAAGTGTTTGGTGAACTTATTGTATATGTGCACTTTCTCTGTGTACTTTTTATACATTACTCAAATCACTGAGAAGTAGAATTACTAAAAGTGTTTAACGTTAGCAACAGCAGTGTTTAACTGGTTCAGACAGAATGAAGTCATATGAAAAGTGTGTGTTTCATATGGTAACAAAATATGGTTTTTATAAAATAGTGTATAGTTTTGAAAAGAGTATTTCATTTTGCAAAGGGTCTGAGGTGTTTTGGTAATTGAGGGTGTATTCACACATGCCGTGTTTAGTTCGGTTGAAACGAACTCAGATGCACTTCTGCCTTCAATGCGCATCTTTCAGGCAGGTGTGAATACAGCAATCACACTCGGGGGCGGACCAAACAAACGCTCCGAGACCCAGCTGAAGAGGTAGTCTCGGTGCGTTTCCAAACGCACTCTGCTGCAGTTCGTTTGTGGTGTGAATTTGTCCGGACTCGATCCGACCCAAATGAAGGAGGCACTGTGCCTTTTCTTTCTTTTCTTTTTAAATAAATAGCCGTCAGCTTCACATTATGGGAAAGTTTTGTTGTTGCCATTGTTAGGACGATAAGTTGTGGTTTGACCGGGAGCCCAGAACAATATATAACATTTGATCGAGAGGACGCAAAAACATGCTGAATGTGTTCAGCGATCAGATGAAGGAGAGGGGAGCGTCTTTCCACAGTGCCAACAGGTTCACCTGCGCAAGAAATGTGTTTTTATTTTGCTTCCCATGTACGGGACTGTCAATACCCCGTGTCAGTTTGGAGCTGAACTGCGCCACCCAGCTGATACACAGCTTAATCAGCTGAGTGTCAGCTTGAGCCTATTCTTCTCGCGTGACGCGTCCAGCACCAAAACTACAGTAAAAATGATATTTCACATTGTAGGCTACACGCCACATAACGTTGCATTGACATAGGGCTACATATTATAACCATATGAAACAACAATAATCCGATGTTTTTCCTCTTTATTTATAGGTTAGATGTTGGCCATTTTATTATTTTTAACCCCATATTATATCGATGATATATGTTTCGTAGTTTTAACTTCGTGCTTCCTGTTTCTCTCCACCCCAGAATGTCTGTCCAATGAATGAATAACCTCAGATCACGTGTGGTTTTGCTTCGTAATGCTGGTTCACTTGCAAAAGGGGCAATATGAAAGTGGACCACACCAAACAAAAAAAATCAAAACTCCATTTGGTCTGGACCAAAGCAAGTGAACTAGCGGACTTTCCCAGTGTGAATACACCCTGAGTGTTTGGTGGGCTAATTGTGTCTAATGTTTTGAAAAATCGGGCCCTGTTTTCAAAATTGTGCTTAAGCAATCGAAAAAAACTGTAAATATAAATGTGTGTTTGTCTATACTGGCTGCAGGATTCAGGGACCTTATGTTTTTTTTATAATGCTTTTAGACGTACCTCTGCAGCAGAGCGTCTTCGAGACATTACAGCTGCCACCACTTGGTTGCAGGACCTAACATACTGCGTCACTAAATAAATGTTTACTACACATCTATTCCATAACTCACTTCTGCAACGTCAACTCTTGATGACACAAAGTCCCTGACAACTAATGTAAGCACATACTGTATGTGCAGATGTGAACAGGTTTAATATATATATGTATGTGTGTGTGTGTGTGTGTGTGTGTGTGTGTGTGTGTGTGTGTGTGTGTGTGTGTGTGTGTGTGTGTGTGTGTGTGTGTGTGTGTGCGTGTGAATGTTGGAGGCATAATGAGGCATCTGTTTGAGAGATAGTAAATTAGCAAGTTTTCCTGTGACAGAGTGTCACTGAGAACAAATTGCTCACACACACCCCACACAGGGTGCACGGCAAAACATAACCACACACTTTATCATCAACATCATCAAACAGTTGTAAAATGATAAATAAATAATTTGCAAATTCGGGTCATGGAAGAGGAGAGCACGACACATTAATACCCATGTTCAACACAAAACATATTACGTGGAGAAAAGAATCATGATAATGGGGATCAAAACAGAAAATTAGACAATAATAAAAGAACAGTTTTGATAGTGTTAAATTCATTATCAGGAGAGCAGATCATTTGATCAAATGAAAGATACTCATGTTTAATATTTGCACACTATAATTCAAAACATCATAATCCTGAACATTGATTTTGGCATGTTCATTTGAAGGACTTTGTTAAGTTTTTGCATTTTCAAAGTGCAAATTCACTGCCACAGATGTTCCTACGAATGATACATAAACCACAACAGAATAAGTTAGTTTGACACTGTAGGTTAGTCAGTGACAATTCTGTGACATTGTAATTCCTAGAACAAGGCTTCAGATGGTTAATCCGTGTCTTGAGTCTGTAAAGCCGTCGGCTGTTTGACATTCTCACAGCTTCTTGCTCCCTCCAACCCTAGTTGCCTGGAGGCTTTATCCACTAAGTCAAAACATTGGCAGTCCAATATTTTAATTCCTTTTTCGAAAACTGATTTTCCCCCTTTATGGCTCATGCTCATCTGTTTTTTATGTGGCCGTGACGAGGAGAATAATGTTATTAGAGTCCAAGTAAAGACAAGAGCACTGTTTGGATCAGATAGAACTTCATGAGGCCTGGAAAGAGCAAGTCAATGTATCGTTATGGCCTGCCAAATGTCTCTCTCCCCCCTCTCACTCTCTTGCATTGATGGACGTCCACTGCCCGGCTCTCAAACAGATGGCGGAGGCATTAGCATGGGGGAGATTCAGAAACCAGAGAAGTAAAATGATTATCTCTGACATTTCAATGCAGTCTTTAGTCCAAGCTTCCATGAGGGCTTCTAAACCCATTCAAGTTAATCTAGACCCCTCTTCACACAGTTTATCCTTCTCAAGGCTTTTCCTCTTTAAGCTCCTTGGATCAGCTCTCGTCAAAATCATCTTAAACAATTTACAGTGTGTGTAGAGGCACACCCACAACATAAAGCTACCGTCGTGTAATGACATTAAAGCCCTCGGATACTGACTGGAAGTGACTGAATCCATTTTTCTCTTGGTGTTGATGCCCGCAGCAGGAGACAGGCCAAATCCCGGGCTATGGCATGGTGAATTAACATTGCACAAGTTGTCTTTGGTCTTTTGCTTTTCACTGCAATATGAGCAGTTATCAGAGTCACACAAGAGAGTCTTTATTATGCATGCTAAATGACTAATCTTTAGTCTTTTAACAGAGACCCACATTTAACCTTCTAATGGCTCTTTATTAGACTAACAAGCTATGCCCCAGTGTGTGAATCTGTGTGTGTGTGTGTGTGTGTGTGTGTGTGTGTGTGTGTGTGTGTGTGTGTGTGTGTGTGTGTGTGTGTGTGTGTGTGTGTGTGTGTGTGTGTGTGTGTGTGTGTGTGTGTGTGTGCGTGTGTGGGTGTGTGTGTGTGTAGAGCAGACTGGATGTGAGTGGCGCAGTGAAACACTAATTAAGCTGTTGGATGGTGCAGCAGATTAGGCAGGCCCCCTGCAGAGTCTTCGGGCCCCGGTAGGCAAACAGGCTTCATCCCTCAGCCAGCCAACACAAATACATCTCAGCACATTCATAGCCGGACCTCAGCAATAACATTAGTGCTCACTACACCCAGATATCTGTAGCCCAGCAAAGCCAGATCCCAAGGCCTGCCAGAGCCAACAGTCCAGACTGCTGGGTGTCTCTCAGAGAAGAGCTGGACAGAGATTTGAGCCTCAGCTAAAGGAGAGATTATTACCCGCTCTCACAGCAGCACCTGCCCGTACACACAGATGAACTGATTAACTCATATGCATTAAGTATACATGCTCACACAGACACATATGCACAAATGCTTAAGCATGCACACAGCTGCTGTCGGAGATAAGGAGAAGAAGGGATGGAGTGCTTTGCAGAGAGCAAATTTGTTTGTTTTCGCGCATGGTTACAAAAATGTAAAAGGCAAGTTTATTTATATATAGCACAATTCAGACACAAGGCCATTCAAAGTTTTTGTTTGTTTGTTTGTGTGTGTGTGTGTGTGTGTGTGTGTGTGTGTGTGTGTGTGTGTGTGTGTGTGTGTTAAACTATATTTCTATCCTGTCATTCTCATCATCACTTTTTATGTATACAATACTCCATCTGCTGTCACTTTACATAAATGAATGAGGTAAGTTCCTTTTGTTGTAGTCCCACTCAACACTGAAATGTGTTATGTGTCGCTGAGGGTTTCCTGAGTCCTGCATCTCCAGTGGCTTTACATGCTGATCTTGGTTGTAATAAATTATGAAGGAGGTTTCCACACATTTTTCATCGTATAAATAACACACTTTTTTGTGCCTTTGTTGGAATTGTGGGTTTTCATTCCAGGAGACCACATATTCTGATCTAGGTTTCTCTTACATGTGGTAGTAATATCAAATACTGTATACTGTCCAAAGGGAACAGTGCACTCTCGCTGCACCTCACAGTGAATGAACTGACACTCGGTATGACAAACAAACATAACATTGCTTCCACCTCTCAAGTGTTCACATTTTTACGAATTGGACTGCCATCCAAGACTGTGTGCATACCTGCGTGCCTGTGCATGGCCTGTGTATGACTGCAGCTCGTCCTTGAGGATGCGAGGCTGCTCTCCCAGGCTCTTAAAATGGCCGTCTGGAGGGATGGAGGAATAGGACTCCTTTTATTAATGCTACACCTTTGATTAATATGAGAAAATCTGTTCCCCATCCAATGGATGACAGCTCTGGGGCTGAGGCAGGGACCCCAATGCACGCACGCACACACACACACACTGTCAGTGAGTGTTGACACAGTCCAGATGTTGGCAGCTCTGTTCCAAATGAAAGCAGGGCAGCCGGCCAACAACCTGAACCACTCTCCCCATCAAATGATATGTTTACAATAATACTGTTCTGAGACTCAGGAGACACACGCACATGTGCACATGCTTGCACACGGAAACACAGTCATACAGTGCGCACACACACAAGCGCGCAACATGCAAGCGCATTCTCAAAGCAGGGGAAATTAACTAATGGAAAGCCAGCCTACCACATGGGGTGCAAAATCACACCAACTTGAGGTGGTGCAGGATAGGAGAGAGAGAGAGTTTGGTAAGAAAGTAAGTATGAAAAAGCAGAAAACTGAGAGACATGTTGTGACAAATAGACTGATCAAAGCAGAGGAGCGGGTCATTATCAATGCCTTGTTTGGATCTGTCTTTCCCCCTGCTATGTTAGACAGACAGAGAGAGGCAGGGGATGGAAAAATAATGGTCTTGTTATGTAATGTGCCTCCGAGGGCTGGAACTGAAACAGAGATTTTTTTTTTTAAATCCACTGGTTCCACACAGGGGTGCAGCAGAGGTCAGACTGTTCTTACCGTTCTCTGTAGCAGCAGCACTCAAGCATTTTCAAAATCAAATCAAATCAGTTTTTATTTATTTAGCCCAATAATATCACAAATATCCATTTGCCTCAGTTTGGCTTCACAATCCGACCCGTACAGCAATACGGTATTGACCTTCGACTTGACTGAGAAACAACTCCCAAACGAACCTCTTACCACTGGATTCCCAGAATGTATGTGAAGCACTTTTGCAGGACCAAATGTTGACCTCTGACACCGCACACTGATTGTTATATATTTCTCAGACATGAGGCATTTATCACAAAGATGTAAAAACATGATTAAAAAAGATCATTTAAGCCTTTTTTTCTCTTAAAGCTGCATGGGAGGTCTTGAGCCCCAAGTCCAAAGCTGATCCTATTTTTCCTCTCATACACACACACTTCTATTGACACACTGAGGTTTATGCACAGGTGTTTTTATCTTACGACTGGCTAAGAACATTTCTACATGATGGCATGTAACCAAATATTGTCAAATTGCGTCTAATGAGCAGCCACTCAGTTTCAGTCTATTGACTCTATTCAGTCGTTTGTTCTCGGTGTGTTATTCTTCACTGTCACTTGTCAGACCTTCAAGTGTAGCTGATAGCTCAAAGCTTCACTCTTTTTTTTCATGATGCGGACACCCACATGCCAATTGCACACATGCATGCATGTGCATGTAGGTGCATATGTTCAGAAATGTGAAGATTTTTTGGGATAAAATTACTTGTGCAAACAAACTGGTGTCGCAATGTGCACATCCTATTAACGTTGATGCCGTTCTATTTCCTGGAGCAACAACAATCAGATAATGTTTCCTTTGTATTGAAGACAAGCCACTGCAGGCTTAAAAGAGGGGAAAGAAAAATCACGTTAATCAGTCTGATAAAGAACTTAAACCATTCATGTTCTGTTTCAACAAGACCAGACAACAGCAGAGGCGGTCTACTTTGCTGACTGTTTGCCTAAGCTCGTCCAGAGGAAGTTTTAATTCTGATTCATAAGAGCACTGTACTTACCGTAGATTTGAAATATTACATTGGACTGGATCATGATAGTAAATTCATATTGAATAATGATTTGTCAACTGTTATAGAGGATTTCCAGCAAACTAGTTAAATACACTACTGAAATATGGCTTAATGGCATACTTATATGCTCTCACTGAGGGAGAAAGATTCTATGAACATGCTAATTTCAGAAATCTACTGAGTGTATTTGCTCTTGATGAATCCTCTTTCATCCTGACTTTTTAGCTATCATGCCATAATCAGGTGACATTTTTTATTCCTCTGATACTTTGGTTTATGACCAAATGCCTGTAAAAGTAATGACATTCCAATCCACCTCAGCTGTACTTTGTGTTTAGTGCAAATTAGCAAATGCCGGCATTGGGACATGCAAACATAAGACGGTGAATGTAGTAAACATTGTCATTGTGTCATTAGCATTGTCATTTTGAGAAAGGGAGCATTTTAGTTCAAAGCACCATTCTACCTCAGTCCAATTCAACAGAGCTGCTAGCATGGCTGCAGACCATAAGTGTATCTACAAAAAAATCATTGATGGATTATATTGGCCAGATAGAAAAGTAAAGACACTTCATAATATGTTTGTCAAAATGAGAAAACAACACTGTTGGGTATTATCATTGAAGTTGACTAAGAAAATAGCATATAGCAAATTAGTTTTGGAGGAGTGTACTTCACTACAGAGCTTGAAATGCCTGCCACTGCTGAACCATATGGGATGAATTATCTGTCCAACACTGAGGAAGAAAAAGAGAGACAGAGAGAGAGACAGAGGCAAGACGATTATTTCCCCGAACTGTTTAACTCTATAATTGAATGTTGTCTTTTATTTTGCTGTTTGCTGCCTTTTTGAAGCTGACTGCTTCATGCTATCACTGTGCTGATGGAAGTGTAATAGAGTGTGTAGGAACAGTGCCAACTTCAACTGAAATGCCTGTGGTTCTGCTTTGCAGTCCGATGCGAACAACACAGCAGACAAACGCTGCAGATTTTTTTTTAAACTCACTGGAGTTGAAATCATTTTTTAACACAGAGACATGCTCCCTGTGCGTCACATAATCTCATCCACCAAGGGGTGTGTGTGTTCGCTACGGGGGTCCATTAATGAAATATGACTGTATCATATAATAGACTCGTCTGCCAAATTACAGGGAGACAGTTTATTAGGAGGATAGAGGGGGGAGGTGTGTGTGTGTGTGTGTGTGTGTGTGTGTGTGTGTGTAACATGGAGCCTGAATAGAGAGATTAAGTGGCCCACTCTCATCAAAAAGGCACATTACCTAAGTGTTGGCATCATTAATAAGACTAAGGCAGAGCCAATCTGCTAACAAAGGATCTAACTGTGACCAAGGACACATGAGAGAGGTAGACAATTACTCTCCCACTACAGGAAATTCTCAGCTTTCTTTTATCTTTTCTTTTTTTTCTCATCCCACCAGCATATTAATATAAGCCTATATACTCAGGTGTTCACACATATATACATGTAGGTACATTTTCACACATTCTTATGCACATACACACACAAATCACACACACAAAAAAACAGGGCACCACTCTAAATCCAAATCAAACTGCCATGAGTCACACTGTCACCGTGGCAACAGTGGCTGGCTCCATGCAGAACACATTCTGTTGAATGTCTCGAGGGTTTCTCTCTCTCTCTCTCTCTCTCTCTCTCTCTCTCTCTCTCTCTCTCTCTCTCTCTCTCTCTCTCTCTCTCTCTCTGAGGCACACACAGACAAAACCAGCATTTAATTCACAATAGTTCCTCCACTGATCTCTCAAGTGGAGCTATGAATAAAGCACTGGAGTGTGTAGGTTTGACTGTCTGAGGTCATAGTTCAGATATATATTTTCATAACTTTAAATCATTGAAATCCATAAAAACATTCCGTCTCCCTTTCACTTTAACTGGATAAATTTCATCTGTGTACCTGTCATAGCTATTGCTTTGACTACAGTGAGTGATGAGGCCCCTCCATCCTGAGGATGTGACATGATGGTTTTTTAGCCGCAGTCATACATTTCACCACCAGATGGAGTCTCCCATCACTGCTGTCACTGTGCAGTGGAGTCAAGAGTGGAGGGAAAGAGGTGGTGTATGTTGCTGGCTCTATCTATCCATCTTCATAAACACACGCAATAGTCATCCTCTGAAAACACCAACATAGATAAATTGAGGGGATATGCTTGGTTACATTGCAGGCTTCCTGGTTAGTTGGCCTGGACTGCAGGACTTTCTGTTTTTTAAAATGTATGGCATTGTCTGTTGTTGGTGGTCTAAACTTAACTTGTGCCTTATGGTGGGGGAAAGTGAGACAGTGGCTCACTTTCCCCCACAGCATTTGGCTCACTTTCCCCCACCACCACAATTTGAGAAAAAACTACCTCTCTTAGCATTTCAGGCTAATCTTCAGTTATCAGCATCACATGGTTTCATATGTTGGTAGTTCATCAACACGTATGATATAAGTTTTTCTACGTGAATACATTTGCTTTGGCACAACAGTTGATTAAGTTGACAGCAAGAAAATTTACTTTTACATGCAAAATACCTATTTTGGTGAAAAAAACATGCTTACCACAGCACCATGAGGTCCTCTCTTTCAGGGCCAAGGGGAAATGAGAGGGGCTTGAAAACATATATCTCACATGACCACAAATGTTTTCCGTTGCCTAGATACAGGGGGTGGCTCACATTACCCGATGCGTCAGATTCCCCCGTTCTCCCCTATATAAATTATTATAATAATAATTTTTTGGATTTTTTTTCCCCTTAGAAAGGGTCTCATATACGTATGTCCATATTTCTCCATACATTGGACCAAGGCCTAGTGGCCGCCATGTTCAAAGCGTCATAGTTGGAATGTCCTCAGGTGCATTAGTTGGAATTTAGAATTGTTCTTGTCCTTGAAGGCCACTGTAGCTTCTGTTATTATTTGAAAGGGGTGGGGTTACCCAGGGAGCGTTGCATTCTAGAACTTTCTTGATGATGTCATATTACACACTGCACCTTTAACACAGTCACAGCATGGGCTATGAAGAGTTAAATGGATATTTGTAATAAATGTTGACATCGATAATAACATTCTGCGCTCATTGCAGAGGAGGTACAGTGCTTTGTCAACATAATTGGGCAGAGCAAAGAGCAACACCAGGGTCTGATTTTCTTTCCTCAAACATGACACTTTGTCTTCTAGAATGTGCTATAAGAGACTAACAGTGACAGTGGTAACACACTGATGAAGTGGCAGTAGTTGGGAGAACAACCTAAGAACATTCTATCTTTGGAACACTTTAAGGCCACTTCCAACAAACCAAGCTAATACTCTGATTTGAACAATCCGATTTGTCCATCAAGTTCCTGGAGGGTTGTCTTGGTGTGTGAGTCCCTTTTCACGAATGTCCCAACTCACAAAAAAGCCATGATGAAACTTAGGCTTATTTTATTCATATTAACTTTTTGCTTGAGTCCTGGCAAAGCTGGCCATAACCACAAAGTCTACTTAAAGTAAAACATCTATCAGAGGTAATCACCCAAATTGTACAACAACCAAACACAAATTGTGATTTGTCTAAAGAGAAAAGCAACCTGTACAACCTGTAAACATCAGTTTTCTTTTGTGTGTGGGGTTCTTTACTTTTATAAGTAAAGGTACACATACTTATCTTTAACAACCCATCCAAGTCAACAGCATTACAGAGAGTAAACCAGCCAACTTACTGACCTTTCCATAATAAATTCTGAAGCATTCATTGGCAAGCAACCACTCTATAATTTTGCCCATTGGTCCTGCAGCTGACATACTGTATATCTTCAGCTGAAAAAAAATCATTGTATGCGTGGGCTACATTGAGCACAAGAATTGTGACTGTTCAACTAGAACCACGCATATTTCTTTTAGACGCACACATTGTCAGGTTCCCTAAACCCTAAATCCTGCATTCCGGGGAGAAGGCAGGTCCTCAGAGGATTTGGGAAATTCCTCAACGTTTTGGAAAATTTTTCATAAAAGGAAAAACTTAAACACTAAGTTTGGGAAGGGTGAACCTATAGACTCAAGTTGAATCTACTGTAATTTATAAGCCCTGTCGTCCTCCTCCTACACTGAGCACAAAACCCCCTCCCCCACATCATCACATTTCCATTACAGCCTGTGTCTTCAGAAAACATCATAAAAATGATCTGGTTCTGCAAAAATGTCTTCTTTATTACCATGCACATATATATTTGTACTGAAATATTTGTGCCATCCACAGATGTGACAAAAGATAAGGCTTATGATATTTTATAATATTTTTTATATTAAGCTGAAAAGTTTTAGCAACATTTTGCAAACATGTGAGGGAAAAGGAAAATGAGACAAAACATGGGACAGTTCAAATGTAGATGATTTCCACTATTATCCTTTCTTTCGTCCAGCATGGGGTCTTCACCTAACTGACTCAGTGGAAATATGTTGTCCTTTTGCAGTGGAACATGTCCTAATATACATATGCTGTGTATGTTTCCCGTAATTTTTTTTTATACAGGCAAAATTAAATAATGTTACTGGAATTATGGTGTGCTCACTGCAGCTGTCAATCATCACCATCCTTGATCTCATTAGAGATGGCTTTGTTTATGTATATGTTTCCATGCGATCCTTGCACTTGTAGTTTCCTGGAGGAAACTACAAATGAAACTAAACGTGGGGAGAAAATCCACACACTGCACATCAGATTAATGAGCCTGTTTTTTCCATTTCAAAGTGTAGCTCTGGCTGAACAGTACAGCCTACGTGCAGGATGTGTTTCGCTGTGCTCTTTCATGGTGATCACTGCTCTGGTAATCTATCTCATCCTCTCTCGTCTGCTGGAGGTGGAGTGGGGCTGTGACGGCTCATTTACAGGCATCAGTAGGAAGTGATTTGGGTGCAGCACCACTGCAGCTCTGTTTCTCTTTTTTTTGTCAGCACAACACCAGTGATGCCAACGGTTTCATCAGCACCAATAGATACACTGAGACACATTTGGGCAGCTCACCCTGCAACCATGGTAACAGAAGAATTTTTACTATTTGGCAGCAGCCAATAGTTGGGCACTTCCCACTGAGCTCTGTCCAATAACGGAGCAGCCTGCAGCCCAGCCCACCTAGAACTGACGCTGATGGGCTAATGCAGGCAGGGTTTAGATGTGTAGGCTTGGCTAATGAACAAGTACGCGAGTAAGAGTGTGTATGTATGTGCGTGTGTGTGTGTCTGTGTGTGAGCGTGACTGAGTATTAGGCTGTAGCATAATCTGATGAGAGGATTCCCTCCCTTTTAACTGCAACAAGCGAACACATTGTGGGGTAGTAGTACTCATTCACTGAAACCATCTGACATTCAGCACCAGCAGTGCAGCAAACCCTCCTGTCATCTCAATCCCACACACACACGCATGCACACGCACACACACACACACACACACACATACACACACACAAACACACGCACACGCACACATACACACACACACGCACACGCACACATACACGCACACACACACACGCACACACACACACACACACACAGCCTTATTAGTGCCTGTGACAAATCAGTTGTTAGTAGATCTTAACCAGAAAGAAGAAAAAACGTGCCACCATCAGCTGTCAATAAAGTCATTTATTATTTCACACAATGGATAACATGAACAACTTCAACTGTAGTTCTTCTTAATAAGTGCTCAATGCTGCCAGCCAATAGAAGGGTAGCAAAAGTATGAGCTTTTCTTTCTGAGGAAAGAGAAATAAAAAAACAAAAATGAACCTACAAGATCATGAAAGATAAACATGACCAAAAGCATGCCAGCGGACATGGATATACATATATATTGCATGTATATATGTGCTTAAGACATATATCTGTATGCCAGCAAATGCAAATACAAAATATATGTGTAGATTTACACATACATACTGTGAAGGATATATGCATATGCATGCGCATCTAGTATTTACTCTATATGTCAAATATTTGCAGTTTTTAATATTCATACAATGTACAAAAATGCTTCATGAATTAAAAAATTCATTACAAAAAGAAACATATCAAACAATGTACAAGTCTGGCTCCAAATTTAAATTTAAATTCAACTTTTCGGCTTGTCTAAAATATTTATGCATACAATCGAGTTGAGCATGCAAATAAAGGAAACCCACTCTAGAAAAAGGTTCAAATACACTATGTATACAAACTAAAATATGCCCACACTGTTAGAAGAGCACACTTTGTGCTCTAAAGAAGTACATTTATTGGTTTTCTCAATGCTTCGTCTGCACTTTCAGCTTTGAACATCATTATAGCTTAGAACTGTTACGTATGCTGTGAGAATGACTACATGTACATGTATGAGGCTCTGTCTCACACAATCCCTCACTCAATCTGTAGGACACTCATCACAGTACGCTACAAAGGGAATAAGGGGTGATCAAAATTTAGGTACCACTATATTCCATCCTAGTTACTGTAGTGAGCTGGTAAGTGTGGACAAGAGTAAATACACCAAACCACAAATTCTAGTCCAAACAACTGCCGTGCTGCCCTTGATGCTATAGGATCAAAGACATGGTGACAGATCCTTACATTAGTTCATAGTAGCCTCCTTTAGCCAACGGTCCAAATTGGCTGCCAAATACAATACAACTATAGTGACCTTGAACCCTTTACACACAGCAACACTATCTCTGCAGTCTCTGTGTAGAGGGAAAGCTCTGGATAAGGACAATTCTTGTCAGTGTTAAAAGGCACCGGAGCATTGGCTGGTAGGAGAGACAGACGGGACAGAAAACACCTGGGGTCTTTAACTCTTCCATCAGAGAGCGCTGACTGAACGAAGTATGGAGGAGTAAGCTGCCGAGCGTGTAATCTCTACACCTCACGGACCACATATATAGACCTTGTCATCACCACAACTGACTGCAGACCCGCCAAAAGCCATCTAGCAAAGCAAGGTTAAGCACACTAATATTAGGACAAGTGTATTTTTGGCTGTTTCCTCTGAAAGCTCCTCCCACACATAACCCTCTTGCTTACTCTTTATGTTACTGCACTGCCCCAACTGGCTGCAGGCAAAAAAAGCTCCAAATCAGCAGGGATTCCTATTTTTGGTTGAGTATACTTCAGCGGGGCTTGTATCCTCCAACAACTTTTGATGGTGTGATATGGCTGTTATCTTAGCATACTGCGTAATTTAATGGACAGCGATGACTGCCAATGTACAGAACCATTTGTCAATTAGAAACAAATCTATTTGTGATTTCTGTATGTTGTTTTGGGTCTTGGGCAGTCTAAATAGAGAGAGAAGGTCTACTGTGATTCTAGGAGACGGTCCCAGCATAGCTGAGCCCAACCGGTATCCATGTAGAATGGACATACTAACACTATTTACAACAAACACTTCAATACTGTAGTTTTACATCTGGTTAAGGCTGTACTGCATAGAGCTGCAGTAACTATAGTTTTCATGAAATGATAGTCACCTTCTGCACAACTTATTACAAATTATTACTGGTATTATTCACAATTCTTGTTACATGAATTCATTTTATTCAGTAAATAAGACCACTTATTTGTCTTTGTCAGAGGGTGGACCCAACAGAAAAATTCATTTAAGGTCATTGCAAGGCATGGCCTGATGCATAGCAAACAACAATGTATGAGAATGTGGTTTCCATGACAACAACCTCTGTTTCGTCTTTGCCAAGGGCATGACCAATTTTATGTTTAATTACTGGTTAAATACTGGCCAGAATAAATGATCTTCATGTATATCAAGGACATAGAGAACAATCAATATCTCTAGATAGAAACAAATCAGATACAGTGGACCTTTCTGTTTCAAACACTGCTGTGCAGCAGTATCTAGGTCAGCACATGATGTGAATTTAACACAGTTATATTATAGTATATTCATCAGTCTAGCCCTTCTAGTTCTATTATGATGACATGGGTCAAAAAATTAGGAGAAGGCTAGATGGATTCAGTGGCCCGTGACAGAGGATGTTGACTATGGAAGCTGTGAAGGGACACTGGCAGTGTCGGGGTTCCGATGGCTAAGACACATGGGTCGTATGCACAATCATGAATATTTTGTGTCAATTTCGTGGGCACTTTTTGCCACTTTATATTTCTCGGGTCAAATGTAATTTGTGAGAGAAAGAAACATAAGGCACAAGTTGAACTGCTGAACTGAGAATCCCACCCAACCCCCCATAAAAAGACAGAATCTCCTTAAACAAAACTTGCAGATGAAACACTGATCCATTGCTTATATTCTGAAATACTTATTTGCTAAAAATACCAACCATTAGCCAAAGCCACATATACTGTAGATAGAGTTTAACAAAGGCTTAACATATTGACACAGAAAATCCAAGATGGCTACATTCTAGAGTGCACATAGGAATGCTTTACATTGGTGCCAACATGGTGGAGAGTTTGTCAAACTCTGACTTAGATTCTTTTTAATAATACATCCTTACATTGAATACTGAGACTTTGGTTTCTAAATCTAAATACTGGATTTACTTTAAATAAAATAAAAAATTCCAAGGACATGGATTGAAAAACAAGAAAGACTGGGATTCGCTTTTCAAAACACTGGCCGTGAGCCCTCTTCAGCTGAGCTGTCCAATCACGATTTAGACTTGGGCTTCAGTTTGACGCTTTTGGCTGGGCAGCCTGCATATACAAATTGATTAAAATAATGAATGCTCTCTGGAATGGATATCCACACCATCAAAGGCCAAAACATAAGGCTGGAGCAAGCATGTAAGTGCTGCATTTGATTGATGCAAGTGTATGGTTTTTTTCATAGTGCATTATACCAATTTTAAGGTTTACCAAAAACACACCTGATATTCCTCCTGTATGAAATGCCCCCTAGATATAAACACAATAATGAGTGTATGAATGAATATATGTGTTTTTTTCTGTCTGAAAACAAACTTGTCTTGAGTCGCACCCATGTCTGTTTTTGGTTATAAAACAATACACAACTTTCATTGTCTATGGTACAACACTTCTATTTGATATACTGTTTGCCAGTACATGTCTATGAGCTGGTTTCTTTACAAGGCAGGCAACAGGGGACTTTGTTTCTATATACAGTCTTGGACATTTTCATCCACCATATTGCCTTTATGTCACTGTTCAGGACAGGCCTGAGCAGGGAGGGAGAAATAAATGAGACAGGGGGGTACGTTGAAGGAGCACAAGTGAGGGAGATGTAAAACATGATTGGGAGTAAATGAGAGGAAAGAGGAGCGGCAGGCACCAGAAAGGGCTAAAAAACTGGGCTGAGTGTCGGGCAGGGAGGGGGACCAGGGCTGTGGAGCTGCCAGCAAGTATCCGTTACTCCTTGGAGAGGGCAATAAAACAAGGAAAGTACAGATAGGGGCGGGAGCATACAACAGGGCTAGGTAATAGGTAAGGTGGCTTAATTACTGCTGTATTATCCCACATGCTTCTGACAAGCTTCCTCAGAAAGGCAAAAATTAAGCAGAGCTGCACAGTTTAATATTAACCATTCCCCCTCCCCTTGCTGGTAAAATATATGGCTAAAGCCACATTCAGATACAGTATCATAAAGTACCATACACATCACAGATACATAAAGAAATCACATAATATCCTACACTATCATAAGTACCACACAATTTTATAGCATCAGTTTCAGTATCAAACAGTACCATATAGTGCCATTGTAAATGAAGGTCCAATGAATCCTTGAAAGGCTCAGGCTGTGTTCCCTCCTCGTGTTTCTCCACTCACCCACAGTCCTTTCGAGTCTGAGTGGAGAAACAAGTCAAAGTGCACCAAAGAGTCCCACAATGAAGGACACTGCATCTGATAGGCCTGACAAAAAAAATAACTGCTCTCGGTTTGGTTATGGGAGTCTGCTCTATCCTGAAGGTCTTATTGACTGGAGGGAACCCATAACTTGTCACTGCTGTGGCCCCGACCCCTGCGTTTCCCCCCTTTGGCCAGCGGAGGCACACATCGCGCTTGATGAACCACTGTCTCAATGGTTGCGGAGATGGAATCGTGATTGGAAAACTCCAGGGGCTCGGGGCTCAAGGTGGGCCGGAGGCTGTGTCTACCTGGCAGGTCATCACACCTCTCCAGCACAGGCATCCCCAGAGTCCTCCCAGCAGCCCTCCTACTGACCAACATGTCCAAACCCCGAGCATCGGCCCCAACCTCCTCCCTCCTGTTGGTCCGCTCAGATTCCTCCACAGGCTGTTTTCGGGGTCGCCCGGGCCGCCTTTTGATGACATTGTTTCCTGTTTTAGCTTGTCGCTGCAGGCGCTTGGCACGGAGGATCTTCTGCACATGCTCAAAGTTCAAAGAATGCATCCTCCTCACGTCCTTCTGGATCTGTTCCACCTCCCGCCGCTTGTACCTCCGCTTACCGGGAACACCTGGGAGAGGAGAGAGGCAGTGTGAGTGAGGTGAGAGACTTCACAAGGTAAATAGATGGTAGAGCCAAGGTCTATAAAGAGAAAGGAGTTTTCATATTAGCATGTCAGTCAAAATGAGCAGCCTTGAAAAAAGGCCAGGAAGACATGATGCCAATTTAGCTCATGGAGAGAATGTATTTTTTTTTTTTTTTGCCTCAAGAGCTTCCTGCTAATTTTGACATATTCATGTAAGCCTTTCAAAGCCCAGCTGAGCCAGGAGAGCAGATCCTATCCTGTAATTGTCTACTAGTGTGCACAGAGGAGAGGGGAGAGAAGAGGAGATCCAATTCTGCGAGCAGGAAACACACAGAAAGGTCTCCTTCAACCATTTAATACGTCGCTTCACAATAACAACCCTGTGCATCTGGAGCACAGGCTGCCAAGGAGCAAGAACACACCAAGAACATACACTCACAAACACAAACACGCATATTAACACATTAATCTCCATGCACATTTACTGACTCAAACACACACAAGCATACACATGCACAACATGTAGAAATGATGAATTTGGCAGTTCTGAATGGCTAGGCAGAAGAAACTGGAGCCATATTGTTTCCTTCACACTGGTGAACTGGGCAGTTTGCCCTTTACAACTGTTATATCCTCTATCCCCCTTTGCCCATCACTCTCTTTCTCTTTTCCACTCTACTCCTAACAGGCGGCAATATGCTACTCTCTAATTTTCAATTTAACTGGTAACACGGCACCATTTCATTTCCGTCTCTATTTCAGAGACCCCTTCCTGGTCTTGGTCTGCCTCTTTTATTGTTCTTGTTTTCCATCACTGTCCCATTTCTTAGCCCCCTTCTCTCTGCCTGGGCACTCTTCCCAAAGCTCAGACTGAGCCATAGCCAAAATGGAGGAAAAGCACAATCAGCCAACAGTCCCCAAGCACTGCGCATACAACATGTTTGGAATCTTATTCTAGAGCTATTAGTCCCTTTCCTGCCATCCCTGACCATCAAATGCTGTTTTAATTTTTTTGTTTTATTTAAAAATGTATAAGGAAACAAATGGGAACATTTAAGGGGTAATTATGAGATTAAGAATGCAGAGCTCTATGGAAAGGTGTTTGCTAATTAACTAAGACTAACAGAAGATTTAAAAAAAAGGCCTGACTGCCATCCATTTAAAACTCAGAGGAACGTCTCTCTCTTTTCTCGTTAAAGTATTCAGGGCAGATAGTGAAATTAGTCTAATGCAGAAAGCACTAAGTACCAGTAGTTTATGAGCTGCACAGAAGTGTGCACACGCTCAGCTCTCTCTCTCTCTCTCTCTCTCTCTCTCTCTCACACACACACACACACACACACACACACACACACACACACACACACACACACACACACACACACACACACACACACACACACACACACACACACACACTACAAAGTAGCAGAAATTTATGAGCTGCATACACGGAACATAAAACCGGTGACCTTCAGCAGTGTGAGGGGCTGTATAGCACTGAGGACCTGTTTCTCTGTGGAATAGGAAGTCACTACTCCACAGAGATACATGCTCACTTATCCATTGTCCCTGCAGTGGCTGAGACCAGGTTTCAGATGGGATAAAGTTGTCCTTGATCTATATTATTATTTAGTGAGAATGTCTCATGCAAGTGACACAAAGATAATGATTCTCACTCATTCAGAAGAAGATCAAGATGACCAGCTTTTATGCAAATATGCATGTGAGAGGGACTGCTGTCAGCTGCAGCGAGACATGATAAGTGAATAAAATGAACACACAAGCACAGAAACACACACACACATTCATTCACACATGAAAAATAAGGCTGTTCAAATGACAACAAACTAGTTGTATTTAAAATGATAAGGAAACTCACAGTTGTATGCTGTATAAGATAATGATATGAATGTGACATCTGTATCAGCTTTTGGATGGGGCTCTATCTGTCTATATCTGTGTGTGTATGTACTGTCAGTGAATCAGAGTGGGTCCATGTCTCAATGTGCATGTGTAGCCTACATGTATAGTTGTGAGACATGCACGCGTATGCACACACGTGCCTGTGTTTTAATTGGGCTAAAGCTGTGAAGTGAGGCAGTAAGTCATGCTAGAGGAGGGGCAAGGGGAATGGGGGAAAGAGGGGGAGGGGAGACAAGGGAAAAAGCAGAAATAGAAAGGGAAGAAGGAAAATAAAGATATAAGGGGGGAGGAGGAGGAGGAGGAAGGGGCGGAGAAACAAGTGGAAGCCTGCGTATGGATTTTGGGGGATTGTGGGAGAGGGGCAAAAAACATAGCAAGGGCAGGAACTCTAGCAGCAGAACAAGGAGAAAATGAAAGGTAGGAGAGCCATAACAACACGGCAGGGATAACGTGTATGTGGGGTGTAGCGTGTATGTGTGTGTGTGTGTGTGTGTGTGTGTGGAGGGGGGGTGGGGGGGCTGGTGTGTATATGACTCATCCGTCCTGGATCCCCTGGGGTAGGGGGTGTATTCTAACTGAGCCCCTGGCTTCTCCTCCCCGCCACTGGACTAGGCCCCAGTCATTAAACCCCTGGCTGCCAGCCAGCTCTTTTAACACAGGCAAGGGCCTTTTACGGCATGTCTGTAGAAAATAAATCACACTGTGTGAATAATATATCTCTGGCAAAAGCATTGGCAGGAGGGGGAGGAAGGGTGGGGAGGAAGGAGAGATTGGTGAATTATAGTCGTCTCCATCCATGCATTACGTTCTCTCTATCCCCAGCCAGATGTGCTCAAAGACAGCAGAATACAGAATGTACCAAAATACACATTCATTTGGTCGTGAGACTCTGGGGTTACCCTGCCTCTTTGCCTTAAGTCCTGATAATGCTCTACACGGCATATTTTTAAATAGGAATCACCTTGACGAGTATGCTGTCGTCTACATTTAAAGTGTGGAAACCCAATTAATGTGATAGTAAATCTCTCTACACCAGCAAATAGAAAGCCTGTTATCACCTGGGAACATAATAATATATTGGACGTCAAATATTTTTGCAAACATGCATGCAAACATTTAGCTACGAAAATGTTACACCTCCTTGGCAAGTTGATATTGTACATATGTTGTAACACCAAGATATCTCCCAGTAAAGCACAACTGTAGCAACTTGTAAGTTGTGCTGCACTGTTCACTGCTTTAAGGGAACACTTAAATCGCAGGAAGCACCTGAATGCTATGTTGCTATGCTATGCTGCTATGTCAACTTCATGTTAAACTCATTGGCCAAATCTGTGGTCACACATGAGATTAAAGGGAGGCCACGTTTAAAAAAACAAATTATATTCAGCTTTCAATAGTTTTTTGTATATCCTCTGCCCAGTAGAAGAACTACAGTCAGTTGTAGTTTTGGTTTACTAATACATAGTGAACTGCTCTCCTATGCCTTGCAATCTGATCTGTAATGAGGTCCATTGCTGTGTCGGTACCGCTAATGTAAGACGCTTTCCACAGGTGAACCATGGATGGCTTTCATTGCAAGGTAACTACAGGACGTCTAGCTATAAAAAACAGTTTTGTTAATGAAAAAGTTTTGGTCAACCTCAAACATTTAACACATTAAAGAAATGCATGTGTAATGCATTTTACCAGGCTGCCCCTGTTAAAAAAAATATATATAAAAATGAATAACATTCATGCTGTCATGGTTTCTGATTAGGGCAAAAGGGCAGTGCACTCTCCTGTAAATACAGTGTAGTTTAAGTGTTGTAATTGGTTCTTACCAGTGAGGGAGGGACTGGAGCACTGGTTCATCTGTACTGGCTCCTGCCTGGCAGTTTGGAATGACATCAAGCCCTGATCTCCAAACACAGCGAGCCTCGTCTTCCTGCTCCGCCCACTGCTTTCGTCCTCCCGCGACCCCAGAAAGAGGTCAGACGCTGACTCCAACTGCTGCGATTGGCTACTGTAGCTGCTCATGAAGCTGTTTATTGGCTGTCGAGTCTGACGGGAGTGGAACTGGTTGTCAGCAAGAGAGTGTGTGGACAGCTGGTCTGTCTCAAACATCCCTAAGCTGGATCCCAGGCTTGAGCCTGTACCACTGCCCCTCTGCTTCTCCAGATGCTTGGACTGGCCCTGACTGGCCAAGTCCCTCCTGTCACTCAGCATACTGAGACGTGCATTGGCCTTAGCACCGCTGAACAGCCCACCTAACTCCTGCCGGTCTCTCAGAGAAAGGAGGGGTTCATCCTTGTGCTTATGTTTGTGCTTATGCTTCCTCTTATGCATGCGAACCCCTGCAAGACCACCTGCACTGCCACTGCCCAAGGATCCCAGGCCCTCTCCTCTTACAGAGGGCCCTTGGATTGGGCCATTGGAACTGCGAAGCTTGGCCGCAGGCTGGAGCTTTGAGAGTCCGCTGGAGTGGAAAGCTTTGGGAGGGGGGACAGCAGGCCTCATGAAGGGAGATGGAGGTGCCGGTCCTAGCGAGTGATGGGGCAGGTAAAATGGGGGACCAGGGGGAAAGTAACCCAAACTCAGGGGAGGTGCGTAAGGCATAGCATACGGTGCTGCATAGTAATTTCCCCCAGCCAGCGGATATCCGTATCCTTGAACAAAAGGCAGCTTCGATGTGATTGGCTCGCTAGCCTTGGCTGGACGACCACGTCTCCTCTTAGCCTTCATATCAACGCTCCTGCGCAGGTACGAGCTGGAGTCACAGGAATAGGAGTCGTAGGTAAGAGGGTAATAATGATGGAAGTTGAGGCGGAAAATGGAGGGATATGGGTGCTGGGGGTAGCAGGAGTATCGTCTGTGAGACACTTGTAGCTGCTGGAGCTTTACCACAACCTACAGGGAGTTTGAGAAGAGGGAACATTTAGTTAACATACATGATTTATTATGCCCTTGCACATTACAGTGCTTGGTCAGAAATGACACACAAAATGTATTAGGGTTTCTGACCTCCTCCAGTTCAGAGAGAAAGTGAAGATGATCCCGGCTCTGAAGGCACTTCCTCTTCCGTCGATGATGTTTTTGCTTTTTCTCCTGCTGTGACAGGAAGTTGTCAACAGCAGTGACTTGCCGTTCACAGCGTGTTCTGCTGCCCCTGTTGGATGCTTCCAGGGCAGCTGCCTCAGCAGCCTCAAACCCACACAGATCAAATGAGTATCTGTATAAAAATGACACAAAACACACAATAACATTAAAAACACGTAATGTAAAATAGGAAAATCCTTCAAATGAAGGTTCAATAAAGCTAAGGAGGCCAAGTAGCTGTCTACTGCACCTGCGTCGAGAGGCGGGACCCTTCTCAGTTTGATCTGATGTGCTGTTGTTGTCTGTCCCAATCCCACTGTCACTGGGAATAGTCTCCTCACTGTGGGATTCACTAATGGGTGACAGCGTCACCTCCTTCATCGACGCCCCCTCTGACAGGTGGGAAGGTGAGTTAGCCAGAAGGCGTGGAGGAGACAGCTTCCATCCCCCAGAGAGGAAACTCCTGCCTAATGGCTTGGAGCTCAGGGCTGAGATGGGCTGCAGACTGGGCATAGTGGCATCAGAGTGGCTGGCTCTTAAGGAAGGAACACTGGAGCTGGGAGACAAGGTGGTGGAAGGCACTGCCAGGCTCTCATAGAGACTGGATGTGGAGACAGACATGGGGGGCTTGTCCCTAGTGGTTTTGGAAGGATTGGCGCCTTGGGTTTCTGCTCTGGGTTTGCGCCCTCTCTTCTTACCGATGTAAATGGTCCCCCTCTTGCTGACATTTATCTGTTTTCCCAGCCTAGCCTCAATGGTGGATGCCATGGCACTCATAGCTGAGGTAACAGGGGCAGAAGTTGACTTAAGTGCCAGAGGGCCATTCTGATTAGAACCTGAAAGGATCTCATTTAGGATGCTCTGCATTTTCCCAAGCTTTGTCTTATTCACTGGCCTGGAATGGCCCCTGCCACCCTTAAGTTTCAGACCGTTAGGATTTGCGCTGGTGGTGGTGGAGGCCATTTGCACTAATGTGTTTAGTGGGTGTGTCTTCCTCCTGCGGTTCAGCCCTGCAGGATTGTCCTGTGCCAGTGGGCTGGGGGGTGACGTAGAGGTGCCCTCGTGGATGGTCTCCACTGTTAAGAGTGGCTGTTTCTTGGGGCGTCCTCGTTTCCTCTTGATGGGTGTGTGGACGGTCAGGCTGTCAGTGTTTGTGTACAGGGGGCTTGAGGGGGTGATGGGGAAGGCAGAGGGTGGCTCAGCTAAGGGCAAGAGGCTAACCCGGTTTTCTCTCTGGGGCGACGCCAGGCTGGCATGGTTTTTAGCTTTCAGGTATGACCATCTATCCTTGGCCTTGGTTGGTCTAGAACTTACCATAGAGCTGGTGCAGTGGCTAGGGTTAAGACCTAGGGCCGCCCTGGGTCTAGGGCTGGGACTGGGGCTAATGTTAGCCCGGGGTTTAGGGCTGGGGATAGGACTGATGTTACTCCTGGGGCTGGGGTTGGGGCTAGGGAATCTGGGGTACGTGTTAGGACTGGGTTTGTTGAAGTGATTGTGAGTAGGTTCTCTGTGATTAAGGGGCTCTGTGCTGATCTTAGGACGACCTACAGGGTTTTTTCTGATTTTATTTGCACTCAAACCTGACTC
This sequence comes from Hyperoplus lanceolatus, assembly GCA_026929865.2. Lineage (NCBI taxonomy): Eukaryota > Metazoa > Chordata > Actinopteri > Uranoscopiformes > Ammodytidae > Hyperoplus > Hyperoplus lanceolatus. The sequence goes on along the minus strand of CM049397.1, from coordinate 17,099,979 downwards.
TGGGTCAGGCGCCATTGCAACTGCTTCTCCTCTTTCTGCTCTTTCTACCCTATCTCCTTTTTCTCGTTTATCCCCTTTATCTGCTCTCTCTGCCTTTTCGATCCTGTCTCTACTGACATCAGCCTGGCTTGCGGGTCGAGAATCATTTTTGTGAGTCTCCATCTTATGAGCTAGTTTGGGTTCTGGGGGCCCGGGCTGGTGCTTCTCTGTAGTGTCAGAGTCTTGCTGCCGTAGTTGCTGTGATTGCTCCTCTATAGAGAATGACTGGTCAAAGGAAGGCCTCCTCCGCCTCTTTCTTCCTTTGCCTTCCTCTGTCAGCGTGGGCATGCCTCTGTCGTCTTCTTCTCCTCTCCTGGCGGCCATCGCGCGCTCTCGTTCCTCTTTCCTCCTTTCCTCTCTGTCATCGAGGAAGCGTTCGGTTGTTTCCTCTTGCCTGTACTTCTGCCTCTCCTCAGGATTGGTGGGGCTCGCCGATCCTTTCTCTGGCTGTCTCCCCCAAGGTGTGTCGGCACAGTGGGGATTAGAGAGCATCCTCTGGGAGTCCTTCCTGCCGTACTTCCTCTTGATGTTCCCAAAGAGCTGCTCACTGACCTCCTGCAAACCCCTCCCCCTGGAGAGACACACAGACACAGAGGAGAAATACATTATAACAAGTGGAATGGAACAAGAGAGAAAGTATTTCACCAACACTGTACTGTAAATCAGCACCAGAATGATGAACATTTACTAGTGCAGGGCTCCAGACTAACCTATTTTACTAGGAGCACTGGCGCCCCTAACTCCGAATTTTTAGGGGCGCAAGCAGAAAATTTAGGGGCAAACATTAAATAGACCTGCAACGCATATTTTAAAATGTTTCACAATTTTAACTATATTAGGCCTATTGATATTGTATTGCCAGCACGTTTTGGACCACACTGACAACAGATGATACAGTTCATTGTGTTTTCGATTTTGCATCACCATGTGAAATTCTTCAGACATTCCTTTAGGAAAAGGATTTTTTTTGTGCCCATTTTCACCACAACCACCTCTACATCCAAGCCCTCTGATTTGTCCTACTCTATCTCTGCTGACTCCAGGAAAATAGCCTAGTTATTGGCCCAAAAGTAACTAGTAGGAGCTAGGTGACATTATCAACAAATTTGCATTATAGCCTATGCTACTCTGAAAGAGGCAAAATGAACAGAAAATGCTGACCAGGTAATTTACAAATTAACTAGGCCTATTTACATATTTACAAACTCACTTTACACACTTTTTTTGTTGCCATATTACTACAAGGTTAGCTTTTTATAGATATGCAGTGGCCTATTGAATGTGGACATATCAAAAATTTTCGTGTTCACAAACGTCCCCTGACACACGGTGCTGTCTGCTGGCTGCTGCAGGTGGCGGGGGGTTTCTATCAGACTGCCCGTGTGACTGAGTGCTGTCAGCGGTGAGGAGTAGCAGCTCCGTTGCTACTCTGCTCTTGAGCGCGCGGTTAAAAAATAAATCTAACAGCCTTATCGCTATGGCGGAAAGTCGGCAGGTATAGCGGAAAAAGTCACCAGTTGGCAACATGTTAAAGACGTGACGACAGCGGGACACTGAGATCAGAGTAGGTTACGTGATCCGCGCTGTTGATCGTTTAACTCAGTGCTTCTCAAATGGTGGGGCGCGAGCGGCAGGGGGGACTTAGTGTTTTTTTTTTTTTTTTTTTTTTTTTTTATTAAATAAACATTATACCAAGGGTCAGAAGTGTAACAGAATTTAGATCTTACAAAGAAAGGGAGTATCCACTCATTGGACAGAAGGCTGTCAACATCTTACTACCCTTTGCCACATCCTATCTGTGTGAGATGGGCTTTTCCACTGTTGCTGCACTCAAGACAAAGTACAGGTCCCAGCTTAACATTGAGCAAGAGTTAAGAGTAGCAGTATCAAGTTTGAAGCCCAGATTTGGAATGATGTGCACTGCAAAGAGGGCTCACTGCAGCCACTAGAATACAGAGCAAATTGTATTTTTGTGTATTATAAGCAGAATGTGTTCATATAAAACAGACAGATAGGGAAATAAGTTCAAAATAATTGTGAAGGTGAATTTAGTTATATTAAAAAAGCTCAAACTGATGTAGCTGCCAGTTTCAAATAGTTCAGGGTTCAAGGCTTTTTTAATGTCTTGTGTTATGTTCAGGGAAAGTATGCAAATTGTACATTAAATATTGTTGCAAATGTTGCACACAAAGAGTAATGTTTATTTTTAAGTCATATATATTTTTGAAAGGGAATAAGCTGATGAAGCTGACTGACAAGTGACCAATGTTTACTGTTTAAAAATGTTATTAATTAAATGAAAACCCCAGTGAAACATTTGCTCTTGTTTCTGTGTTTTGAGATTCACACAGACTGAACGGTCTTGTTTAAATGTTACAAATTGAGTTAATAAACTTGGAAATTGTTTTAAGATGTTGCAGATGTCAGCAAATTTTATTAATCTATTTTAATAATAAGGTGATTGTATGCAGAATGCTGGTGCTAGCAACTCAAACTCATATATAACTCTTATACAGATAAATAAATAAATATTAGCAGGTTCTCAATAGTATTTCAATTTAGGGGGGTCGCGAAAAAATTTCAGTCTCCTAGGGGGGGCATGACAGAAAATAATTGAGAAGCACTGGTTTAACTGATCACTCGCAGACTTCTCTCTCTCTCTCTCTCTCTCTCTCTCTCTCTCTCTCTGTACTAATAATAATGATACAAATGTCGGCAAATTTTCCGTTCGCGCGCGTGCCCCTAGTTTTAAAAACTACTCGCACTGTCTCCAAAAATGGTCGCAAAATGCGAGCATTTGGTCGCAGTCTAGAGCCCTGTAGTGTTGTGTGGAACAGTACCATACACAAGGGTCGGTATCACCAGTGTTTTCTTATAATATTGTGTTATCCTGACAGTTAAGGGCTGACATAATTTTTTTTTTAAAATTATGTCATAAAAGAAAAAATTCCAGAAATACATCGCAATCTCTTATCCAATTTGAATCATAATTTTTTCAAAAGTTTTCCCACTTCATCTCAATTCAAATGTTCATTATTGTACAATAATGAGATTGATAAATAAAAAAATAAACTGAATATTTCTAAACAAAATGACACAAAACAACATTGTATCTATTTTCTCCTATTCCCATTTCTTATTGTCATTCTAATGATCTGGTTTGATGATAATATCCAGTACACAGGAGGAAAATGATTCATACCTGCTGAGAGAAGTCAGGTTGAGAATACTGGCATCTGTAACCACTGGCAACTGCAGGTCTGGAGTGAGGGATCTCTGAGGTGAGGGGCTTTGTGTTGCTGTCCGTGAGAAAGGTTGGGCAGGATCGAGCAAAGAGCTCCTACTGGCTTCTGACAGCTCTCTGGCTGCCTCGGAATCAGCAGGGTCGGCCGGGGATGCGGAAGGTGCTGTTGACGTGATCCAGTCTGGATTGATTTGGTGCTGGTGTGCGTGAGTGTGTTGGAACTGTTGTGTGAGGGTGTGCTGTGTGTGCGACAGTGCGTGTGCAGGAGGGAGGGAGCTGCGAAGCTGGTTTTTGGGCGGAGGGTGATCTCCCAGGAGTTGCAGCAAGCCTCCCTCTCTCTGCTCGGGCATTCTGAACTGCCGCTCGTATGTCTGTGGAAGACAGAAAAGAAAAAACAATGTCCAGTTAATATATGCAAATCGCAATCACAAGACAGCTTTGTATTACCATATAATGGTAATGTGATCATAAGGCTTTGACTTCTGTCTTGTCTTTATAATATCAGAGATAACAACATATGTATATGAACAACACCGCATCCAGTCCTGCATGCAGTTTATTTTTGTGAGCACATATCAAATCAGTGATTTGCTGTGCTTCAATATGGCATTCTTGTCTTTACACGGCAGGACTGTGGCTTTTAATACATCTTGTGTGCATGTGCAAACTGTGTGCCACAAAACAAAAGGCTTGTTTACAGAGCAATTAAATTCCTGTGGCAAGGATGTAGCATGCTGTGGGAGCTGGGGGGATGGAGTTGGTGGGTCTGACTGCACAACGTATAAAACACAGTAGCTTAGCTCAGCCATGTCCCTGACTGCCATAGACCCAGAATTTATTTACTATTCCTAATCTTTATTTTGTTGACAAATCTCCTGTGCTATTTACAACTGTAACTTACAATCATACTGTCAACCCCAAACTGCTTACACAATATATGTTGCGACAATATGGCACCATTCACTATATTTTCCCAGTGAAGGACCACAAATCTGAAGTCAAACTTCACCCAGTTACATATGTCCATGTAAAACTGAAAACGCTGCTCAATCTATCACTGCTGCATAATCAGTGTACTGCTGGAAGATGAGAAATAGGGCAGCGGATGGCCTTTGTGGTTTAGACTGTTATTAACAGACTCAGTATGACGCAACAAGACACTGTTCTGCTGCGCTGCAGGGAGATGTAACCTAACCACAGGCCTGCCTCTCAGTATATAAACATGGGCATGCAAGCGCACACGCACACACGCATATATTATAGGGACATATTTCAAAGGTTTCACAAAATCCTGCCTCCATGCAAAGCAGCATAAACACGCTAATGTAGAAACACAGTCAGGCAACCAATTTGAGTTAGATGGATCAGCGCCGTGCGAGAAGATTGTTGCTTGCTCTTTGCAAATACACATACACCAACACACTACAAACACACACAGTAATGAAATATAATATATGTTCTAGTTCTAGTTATAGTTATAGTTATAGTTCTTATCACATTGCACATATTTGGAAGAACAAGCGCTTCATCTCTTCTGTCCTCCAACCTTCCAATATCACGTTCTGTTTCAATTTCATCAGCCACTTTCAATCTCCCCTACTCCTCCTCTATCACTATCCAACACCTTTCTTGCTCTTTCTCTTTCTGCCACCCATTGGTAGCCTTCTAGTCAGGCCCAAGCGCAAACAGTTCACACGCGAATGCTGAGTAACACAACACTCAGCAGCACATGGATGAAAACACGCACTGCACACACGCAAGCAAACACTGAGCAACGTAAATGATTAACAATTTGAGAGTGTGCTTGTGCTAATATGCGCCTATGGTACCCTTTTAGCTCTGAGAGATGCACATGTGTCTTTCTTGGTGTGAAGGTGTGTATGTGTGTGTGTGTGTGTGTGTGTGTGTGTGTGTGTGTGTGTGTGTGTGTGTGTGTGTGTGTGTGTGTGTGTCCATGGTGACACTGGAGAAGAGACACTGTGAGTCCAGAGAGGGATAAGATGACAGACACTCGATACACACATACTTTCTCATTTAACCTGTCCTAGAATGCCTGCTGTTTCAGGTTAAAGGAGGGCATAGATAGAGAAAGGAAGATGGAGTTGGTTAGAGTGAGACAGGAAGACATACACACATACAAATGTATCCTCTCCACTGACCACAAAGCAACCACAGGAGATGATGAAGACAGGAGGCTATGGACAACTTTCCTAGTAGAGATGGAAGAACTCAAGACAGGCAAAATAAAAAAAAGCTGCATAAGGAGCCCCCACTCTTCTGCTTGTGGTTGTGTTATTTGGCATCAGTTCAGCTTTTTGTTCTAAGTTTCCACCCTTCCACCACCCTCTCTCTCCCTTCCTCTCCACTTCATGAAGCATTTCAAGGGAAAATGCCTGCCCTCACTGTCTGATATTCACACAAGCAAATATAAATGAGGACTGAGGTACTCCCATGGCTGTTGTAGTTGACACGGTGTGAAAAATAACTTTCCTTATTCTCTTATTATCCTTACCCCTTTACTGACAAGGTTAAACTTTGGTCACTCATTCAACTTTATTACCCATTACTTTGATTGTGTACTGTGCACTTTTCTCTTTGGTTCTTGTGTCACTGTATTGGAGGTCCTATGCTCTGGTCAGTTTGTGTGTGTGTGTGTGTGTGTGTGTGTGTGTGTGTGTGTGCGCGCAATTTATTCCGATATATCCCCTGTTGTATACTGTATACACGCACCCCTGTTCTTGTGTGCTGTGTAAGTATGGACTGTCATCTCCCTGTGCTACTGCTATGCCTGCAGCAGGGGGCAGCACTCAGGAAATCAGCACAAGCAGCATGGACTCTGACCCTCAGGAGCAAGGCACAAGAACAAGAACAAGAGCTCTGAGGCTTATATCTTTTTCACAGTGTCTTCTTCTTCTGCAAATCCCCTCTGATCAAATTTAGAAGAGGAGGAAAAGGCCGAGGCAGAGCAAAATAAATGCTTGTCTAGATGATGCCGTCCCTCTCCCTCACTCTGGACTCTCAAAGGCAGTGCTCAGGGGTGAAGGGGTTGTGCTCCACAGCTAGGTCAACAAGCGTTTTCTAGGATGTCTCTTCCTCTGGGTGAGCACTGTAACAACACGGGTTGGCCCTCAGTCAGTCACACAAAAGGCTCTCCCAACACAACCGAATGCGGGCAGTCAGATATGGAGCTGCGCATTCCTTTCCACTGGTGATGTAACCATCAGATAAGGTCAGAGTGCTGCGGAGGAGGTCATGGATAATATGTGACTAAGTGCTGCAATCACCCAACAGAAAAGGCACTTTGCAAATGAGTCAGCAGCAGCGTGTATTTACTAGACAAATACATGTGAGTGTGTGTCTGAAATATACCATCCAGACCCAGCTGGCTGTTTAAAAAAGAAGGTCTTCTGGATGTACAACGTTTTGTCCAGTTTGACTTGAGGGGAGGTATGTGACGGCCCCTCCTGTCCTTTTCCTCTCTCCCGCAACCTCTCGTTTTTCCACCGTGCGTTGAATAAACTGGAACTCAAAAGTGGAAGCACCCTGGCTGCTGCACCAATGTAATGGGAAAGAACACCCTAAACAGGCACACCCAAAATCTCATAACCCAGCACACATACACACACACCAGCAAACATAAACACAAGCTCATGTGCACGCAAAACACAGACACACACAGACACACACACACAGACACACACACACACACACACACACACACACACACACACACACACACACACACACACACACACACACACACACACACACACACACACACACACACACACACACAAACATGCTGCCCTTCAAATAGTTTTTTTTTGTAGCCTTTTATTTGGCTGCACGCCCGGTGGTTAGAGTGTTTCATTTTTTCCTGTGTATGGAACTGGGCAGCTGTCCAGACAGACACACAAAGGGAAATAGAGAGAGAGAGAGAGAGAGAGAGAGAGACACGGAGAGACAGAGGGTGAGAGAGAGAAATGGTGAGGGAAGAAGGGGGGGTTACTGAAAGAATGAGAGCGGCAGAGAGGGAGGGGAGAAGAGGACCAGCAGAAAAACAAGAAGAGAGGTGCCTGGTCCCGTTAACAACAACGTCCCTAAGAAACCTTATGATTGATAGAATCCTCTCTTTTTCTCTTTTTCACTCTCTCTACTTGTCACACAAACTCTCCTTGGCTTTGACACCACGCTGTCTCCCTCTGCCCCTCTGGCCTTCTGCCCCCCCCTCTATCTCATCCCTCCTTTTCTTCTTCTTTTCTGGAGCTGACCATTCTCCCCCTGTGGGAACTAAACCCCCCAGACTCCTCCTTCTCTCCAGCTCCATTCAGAGCGCCGCTTTGCTGTGATCTGTGTTTCTGACAGCTCTGGACACACACACACACACACACACACACACACACACACACACACACACACACACACACACACACACACACACACACACACACACACACACACACAGCTCCTCTGCAAACAAACACCATGAATACTAACACGGCTTTGTGTCCACAGCACTTAAAACTGGGTAGAAGAAGAGGGAGGGGGGAAGAGGAGGAGGGGTGCAGAGAAAAGGAGGGAAAAACGACGGAGGAGAAAAGAGGCACTGTGTTGATCTTGTGGCCACTCTCACAGATCCCCCCTCCCAACCCTCCCTGCCTGCCCCCCCCCCCCATCCCCGTTTCTCGTTCTCTCGTTCTTCCCACCAGTTCTCCCGGGGATAAAGACTTCCATTCATGCGCCCGAGGAGACCCACAGCAGGGGAGAGAAAAGAGGGAGGAGAAGGGGAAGAGGAGGGGGTGTCAAGGTGGGACGGTTTGTGGATCACTGTGATCAGGCCCACTGCCTAAAACTTTGCGCGTGTGTGTGTGTGTGTGTGTGTGTGTGTGTGCGTGTGCATGTGTGTCTGTACGTGTTTTATCACTCAGCATGTTTTCTTATCTCAGGTCTGGTGGTGGGATCTGTGCCAGCCAAAGCATCTTCTGGAAAAGTTGGGTGGTAAAGTCTGGAAATTGGGCTCCATTCAAAACTTCCACTCCTAGATTAAAATGCTGCAATTCCAAAACTATGTGTTTAGCCTGCAGCCACAGTTTAGCAAAAGAAAAAAGAAGAAGATTTACATGTTTGCGCCAAAAACTCTTGCTACATGCTGTTATGTACTCTCACTGCTGGGCTTGATCAAGCATTTCGATCCACAGTGCAGTGCCCTGTCCTTTAGCCAACTGTAAAGCACGAGCCAGATTTAATGCACAGCAGTGGGTCCCAAGTAAAGCGTTTCCCTCCTACGTCCACAGCAGTAATCCGTCAGATTGGAGTGCTCCTAAAGATAGCAGCGAAACACCCAAGAGTCTCCTTGTCACACTCTCTTCAGACACGCTCAGACGTAGACGACTCAATCTGAACAGAAGCCTTTGATTGGCTGAACCCAGGCATGTCATTACGGGCGCAATTGGAGTTTTTCACCCGCTCAGTAATGTCAGACACATCTACATGCTTCTATGCAAAGTATACATCTAATCCCCGCTATTAGCATTAATGGCGTGCGTGCGGGCGTATGTGAGTCCATCTTGTGAATAGCACCAAGTGCCACATTAGAGGTTTTTTTTCATAGTGATTATTACAGCGATTATGTACCAATTGTTCCTTTTATGGATGTGGCCAAACCTCCGCTGACATGATTATGCATTTCAGTCAGCGCACATGTTCAGCACAAAGATAAATGTACACACACATGCATAGAGACTGGCCACACACACACACACACACACACACACACACACACAAACACACACACTCTCACACTATGTCTCTCAGAAAGCAGAAGTTTAACGCAGGTGGGAGCACTTCATGAATAGACATAATGCTGTTTAATCAATGCATTTATTGGTGGAAGTAAATTAGAAAACCCCATACACAAACGTGCACAACAGACAGTACACAACCAAAGCAACATGTTGTTCCCCATACTCTGTGCACCATATGACCCAATCGCACCACTTCTGTACAACAGGAAACAATTAACAACCAATGAGCTGCTCTAAATCCTAAGGGATGACTTCCTGTGTGGACTGATGGGTAATTCAAGACAGAAGCTGAGCTGAGATTAAACACTTCCTCTCTGGCAAACAGCGGTCTGTAACGGTGAAGCCTTACCCAAAACAATGCACTAATTACCCAATGGGTTTTTGTACACATTTTGGGGTATACAAATGTATCAAATGATTCTCTATTACTCTATAAAAGCAAAGGTAGCTTAGTTTTATTTTCCAAATAAATAAAGCAAAAACAAGGAAACAGTCACACTGGATAGTGCTGCTGTAACTAATTGATTAGTCAGTCATTACAAAATGTAATTGAAACAACTTTTGCTTTTGTTACTGTACAGCAGAGCTGCAATAACATGATAAGAATCTTAAAACCTGCCCGTCGCCAGCACAACCCAATGAGTCAACAATTCAAACACTTGTTTCATTCATTTATTAAGTCAAAATGACAAACATGCTCTTTTTATATGAAGTAAAGTTGAATATCTTTACCGTTGAATAAACATTACAAGCTATTTTAAGATATCACCTTGGGCTTTTAAGGAATTGTGAGGGGCATTTTTCACCACCGTCTGACATTTTTATAGACAAGACTAACTATATTATCATAATGAACAGATTAGTCAATAATGAAACTAACCATCATTAGCAACAATGCTGGAGAGCAAAATGTTTTCCAGCATGTTATGCTTACAAACAATAGCTGACAGACACATTACTATTTCTTGAAGAAGGACTCTAGGGGCTGCACTTGATGTTTGAAGCTTGTCAAGTAACACTTGCATTGTTTAGTCTACATATTTCTGTGAACATCCAAAGTCCTCAGATAATCCCAGCTTGCAGAAGAGAGAGAGCGAGTTGGAGGGCCACTGTGATGACATCCTCAGTGACAGGGAGAATGGGCAAAGTGAGACACAATAGTCTTAACCAATCAGACTGCCCGCCTCCCCTCAGGCCCCCTCGCAACAACAATAACGCCTTTGTATGAGGCTGCACTCCACTTGCACGTTCACACACACACACACACACACACGCACACACACACACACACACACACACACACACACGCACACACACACGCACACACGCACGCACGCACGCACGCACGCACACACACACACACACACACACACACACACTGACCAAAGCATATCATCCCACACTCGCTCAGACACATAGAGAGGCAGCACACCACATTTAGAACTGCACCACTGCATATATAACTATGCTTGACTTAGAGTGTGTGTATTTCAGCTAACAACCTGGCTCTGTGTGTGTATGTGTCTATGTTCCTTCCAGACCCAGGCACATGACTGCAGCTGCCCCCTCGCTCCCTTGTCTAAACCGGCACCCCTCCTTGTTGTAGGTGAGAGGTCACACGGAGTGGCATTCCTCTCGGTCTGAGAGCGAGCGAGCATTACACTGAGCAAAAGGGGCCGAGAGAAAGAGAGAGAGAAAGAGAGAGAGAGAGACAGAGAGACAGAGAGACAGAGAGAGAGAGAGAGAGAGAGAGGCCATGCAGGGCAGAAAAACACAAGGGGGCAAAAAGGCAACAGAGCAGGGCAGGTAAAAGATGAGGAGCGCAGGGCATTCAGGGAGTGTGTATGTGTGTGCATGTGAGCATGTGTGTGTATGTGTTGAAATGGACCACTAAACAGAAGACCCTTGTGGCTCTTCCCTGCTTCATAAACACAGCTGTTTGTTTAGTCTGAGCCGCCCCAAGGGACAGACACACAGACAGAAGGACAGACAGACACATTTATATCATTTATTCATGTCCGCATCCATACTTAAGAGACAACAAGCATAAATAAACAGTAGAACTACAGAGGGATTATTTTACAAAGCCTGTTACAAAGACATGAAAAGCAGCAAAGAGCTGGGCAGAATGACACACACAAACACAATGTCTGAAAAGGCCTGGCTTAGAGGTGTTTTAATGATCTTTGGTGCGTGATCACTGGTTTTCAGTGTGAAAATGTGCTGGACCACATATTGGGAGATTGTGTCCGCCTATGTTTTCAAACCATTTCAATTCAAAATGTTAAAGCTAGATTTAAAAAGAAAACATTAGGCATTCAAATTAAGCTGGTGAAATGATAAAAGCCAAAAAAAATAACGTTTATCTAAAATGTGAGCAGGGCACCACCTTCCCACTTTCATCCCTTTAGCCTTTAGACACCCAAACACACACACACATACACACACACACACACACACACACACACACACACACACACACACACACACACACACACACACACACACACACACACACACACACACACACTCACACACACACACAAACACACACACACTGACAGGCTTTCACTGACAAACACACTTACGCTTCAAGTGAGACACAGTGGAAATCAATACTCTGAAGCTTGCTTCTCCTTTCCCTTGACTCCCATCATCCCCTCTTCTCCCCCTACCCTGCATCGAACATCACCCTCTATCCCGTCTGGACCTCCTTTCTCAAAACTATAGATTACATTTCTTCCATGTCTCACACATACACACACACACGCACACACAGACACACACACACACACACACGCACGTGCACTAACTAACCACAGAGGCAGAGCCATAATTGAGCCACACTAACAAAACGACCACCAGGAACGTGATACTGTGACTCAACATAATCCAACCATAGAGCACATCAAACATGGCCGTTCGTTCTCCATATAGTCCCACTGTGATGTGAGTCACAGTGAACCACTGGCCAAAAATCAAATTCAGAATTCAAACCTGTATATGTGCTAGAGTCTGAACGCATATTGAGTTTATCATATTCAAATCATAACCACTTTGACTCAGGCTTCAGTTTTGGTTGTTTTACTAAGTTAAAAAAGGTGACTTGGCTAAGAATAACTTGGTATGCGAAAAACCAGTTGTAGGCATCTTGAATATAGCATCTATTGCTTTTCTCAAAGAGTTCAGACCTTTTGGCTAAACATTAGCTGCCAATGTAAAAGGCCTCCATGTTCATTGGAAGCTGATCCCTGTCCGTGCCACTAGTGTTTCTTTAAAGTGCAAGTAGCAGCCTCAGGTCTTCATTAGTAAAATGTAACTTGAGCTAGACCAGCTATTATAGTCGGCCTGCATCTGCCTGAAGAAGGACAGCAACCCACTGGGACAGGACACAATAGTGAATGAATAGGGCTTGACCTTTGGGACGGATTGAGAAGATGGTATGTGTGTGTCTGATTGAGAAATTAGCTACAGTTCCAACCAAATGGTCAGTCCAAACACAGATACGCACACACACACACACACACACACACACACACACACACACACACACACACACACACACACACACACACACACACACACACACAGATCACACACAGATCCAGCCCTGAGGGTAAGAAAGCAAAGGCCAGACTCAGTTGTCTCAACCCTGACCCACTCACACAAACAAACACGCACGCACGTACACACACACACAGACATGGACGCCCACACAACTGCGGAGTCCAGCTATCACCTCTGCTTTTGAATGTCCTATAGGGTCAAAGTTCATCTCTTCTTCTGCTGGCCTCCAGTGTTCCTTTGTGTGGCTGTGTGTGTGCGCATGTACGTGTGCTCACTAAGAGTGACCTTGCAGAGTCATTCATTGTGGATACACTGCAGCACCAGCACTACTGCAGAGCTGATTACGGAGCAATCTCGCTTAGTGTAATGTGTGTGTGTGTGTGTGTGTGTGTGTGTGTGTGTGTGTGTGTGTGTGTGTGTGTGTGTGTGTGTGTGTGTGTGTGTGTGTGTTTGTTTGGAGAAAGGAAGATGAACAGATTGTGTTTTGTCTAGACTTTCTTCAGGTTTGAGAGATTCTTAAGAGGAGACCAGAGATTTGAAGTGAGTAGACTCGTGTGTGTGTGTGTGTGTGTGTGTCTGTCAGTGTGGGTGTGGGTGACGGTGTGTGTTTCAAAAGTGTACAGGGTGTGTATGGGGGTCAGACACAGATGGACAGCTGGTGTTTCAGCGGTGCTAAATCACTCACCCCTCCCCAGCATGCAAGCACACATGCACACACACACACACACACACACACACACACACACACACACACACACACACACACACACACACACACACACACACACACACCATCCCCCACTGGCTACAGGGAAACGCCCCTTAAAGCATTCCCAGCTCTTATTCTCAAAGAGGACGCACACACACACACACACCTAAATAAAAGTCTGGTTGACAATGACAGACACCAAAAAAGTCAGATAGTCGGGTCAGGCCATATTAGAGTTGATCATGTCATGTTCACACACATACACACGCTCCTTTTTTATGAGCCCCTCAAGTCCTTCAGGTCACCAACCGTCATCTCAGCCAGGGATAAAAAAGCACAAATCAAAAGGTTACCCATTTCACACACACACACACACACACACACACACACACACACACACAGCTCCTCTGCAAACAAACACCATGAATACTAACACGGCTGAACGCATCACATGTGCACACACTTGGTGTGGCAACTGTGGCAGAATTAATTTGTGAATGCACTTGACTAACACATAATAATCCCGAACACTACTGGGAGACCACCAAGCAGCAACACACGCACACGCCCACACTCGTGCACACACTGCCAGGGGGACCACCAAGCAGAGGGGCTGACAAGACAAGATAAGTGTGTGTCTAGCATTACAAACACACATACACATAACACACACACACACACACACACACATATTCAACAACAACAACGCACAGCCTGGCCTGGACTCCTGGAAAAGCTCTGGCTTATCTCTTCCCACAGATAGTGAAATGGATTAAGAGCCACATTTGGCACGTCCAGAGAACTGGACAGATAACCAGGAAAACACTCTCTCTAACTGCAATCACTGCTCAACATGGTGTGTGTGTGTGTGTGTGTGTGTGTGTGTGTGTGTGTGTGCGTGCGTGTGCGTGTGCGTGTGTGTGGATGCATTTTACTGTGCGTATGATCCCCATGTGTAGGCATTGGACTGATAACTGTGTGTATCAAATCGTGTGTGTGTGTGTGTGTGTGTGTGTGTGTGTGTGTGTGTGTGTGTGTGTGTGTGTGTGTGTGTGCGTGTGTGGGCATGTGTGTCTGGAGGAGTGATGCAGTGGTTGACCCAGGACCCAATCCGTTAGAACACACACATTCATCTTCCAAACACACACAGCGTGTCCAGACAAAGAGCTGTGTGTGAGGGGACATTCAGCATGTGTGTGATGTCAGCTAGAGACAGAGAAGGGGAGCCCATCATATCCCGTTTATGTGTGTGCATGGGTCTGTCCCCTGACACCAAGTGCCTGCTCATTGACCCCTCTAGTTATAGATGCCTGCTATGAAGATGATAGGAAAGGTGAGATTCCTTTTATGACCGGTAAATTACATGTTTTTCACTTATCTTCTTTGCTCTTCTCTGGGTACGAAATCCCTCCCTTGTTCATCCAATCCCCACTCCCTACATAATAGATCCTCAGGAGTTTACTCTACAGTGCAGAGCTGCAGTACATTCAATCAGTCATTTTTGCATGGATGAAATATGACACATTGCACTGCGATGGATGCTATACTGTTTCCATTCCAATGTGAAAATGGTCAATCGTACATACATTGTACACTGAACATGGTAAATATAGTGCACTATATAGCTAATAGGCAAGGCCCGTGTTTAAATCCATACTTTTTCAAACACTGTCTTTGAAAGCTCAGACTCTATGTAGAAACCTATTCATAAAGCATAATGTTATGATACGTCAGAAAAGAGAAGAGAAGAGAAGTATAAACCTTTTTGTGTGTGCAGATTGTTACGCAGTAACAAAAGAAAGAATGGCTAAAAAACACAAAACATTTCCATGTTTTTCTTTGCGCCATTCTACATGTTTTCCTACTTGTCTGACTATCTGTGTGTCTCCCCTTCTCTGTCTATTAGAGTCACATCTCTG